>PVJC01009709.1:0-45277 GCA_004026665.1 Murina feae
AGTGGGAAAGGAAGGCAGCAGGGGACGGGTGAATGGGCAAGAGTTGGCGGCCTGCTTGGCGGCTTCCCAGGTCCCTTCTGGGGATCAGGGAGCAGGAAAAGGCTGGCCTGACCACGAGGCAAGGTTTTCCCTGCTTTCTGGTGGCTGGAGGAAGATGGGCAGTAGGCAAGCTTGGGAGGCAGGCAGCACCCAGCCCTGGTCACAGCTCAAAAAAGAGAACAACATGCAGGGGAAGGCAAGAGTCTGAGAGATCAACATAGAGGGGGTGCCTGCTCCAAGCCTCCACGGTGTGCCTGGGGGCAGATCCCCGGCAGGTAGACACACACAGGAGGACTGCTCCGAGCCTCAGATGCGGCTGGGGGCAGGTCCCCAGTGGTGACACACACACACACACACACACAAAAGGCACATGGCAGACTGGGGCCATCATAGGACATCCACTGAGGGGTCCCAGACTGTGAGAGGGGGCAGGCCGGGCTGAGGGACTCCCTCCACCCCAAGTGCACAAATTTTTGTGCACCGGGCCCCTAGTAGATATATAATAAGTAATGAAATTTTATATAGCAGTTCATATTTTTAATTGTATGACAAGGTGCTAAATGGAAATTTTAGCTGAAGTATCAAAAGATGATGTATCCATGTAGATGATAGACTATGTACAAGATGAAAAAAGAGATGACAAACTAAGACTCTTAAGCCCGTAGCCACTAGATGGATTAATATAGACAGATATAGAAAGGGGTGAAAGAGAGAAGTTTGGAGATGGCGTTGGGGAGAGCTACTGGTGTAGTATGAGTCCCACTTCTATGTGGAGGTACTTCTCTAGTCTTCACAAGTCAAAAGCTAAGCACTTTAGAGTGAGGAGAAAAAAACAAGGGCCTCTAAACTTTCATCCAGAAAAGTACTCACCACTAATAAAATTAAAAGGACAGTTGGAGACAAGAAGCTATTTCACATACAGTTATTGGGAAGAAAGGCCAGTTGATTATTAATCACATTAAATAAGGTTTATATAACTCACAGCTGGAAATTCATTAAATATATCCTTTTAAATACCTGGGAGAAAGGAAGCTTCAAGAGAATCTCAAAATCCAGAAACAGCAGCTACCTTGTGATTGTTCTATATAAGCTTAAAAGCATATTAAGGAGACATCGCTTTTACATATAAAATGTTTAAATGATTTATTTATTTAATATTGAATGCCACATGAAACATGTCATTCATGTTCTTTAGGGTGAACACTTAATGTAGATATTTCTCAAAACAACGTTTTTTTTAACCCTCATCCCAGGATATGTTTTCATTGATTTTAGAGAGAGAGAATGAGAGAGAGAAAGAGAACCATGGATGTGAGACAGAAACACTGATGAGTTGCCTCCCACATGCACTGCACTGGGCATCGAAACTGCAACCTAGGTATGTGCCCTGACCAGAAATTGAATTGCCAGCGTTTGATGAAGGGGACAATGCTGCAACTAACTGAGCCACTTAACAGGGCTCCAATTGACATTTAAAAGATATATTTTAACTTTAAAAGTCAATATAATAAAGTTAATGGATTATAGAGTTCAAAAGCAATTTTATTATTCTGGGCATATTTAACTAGCTATTAATAATAGTTTTCTAAATCAACTTAATCATAAAATCGTATCAATATATTACCATAGAAGTGTAGCTATTTATCTTGTTATTTCTTAAATATATAATTGGATCAGACACCCTTTGTAATATTCCAGTACTACTTATTATTTTCAGATTATTTTCTTTGTACCTGAAAAAAAGAGTACTCTTATCTAAGCTCTAAAAACCTTATTTTGGGTATTTCATTACTGCTTTAAATGTTTACTTATCTCCTTTTTCAGTATTTAATTCTTTTAAGTTTTGTTTTATTGCTTAAAATATTACAAAGAGTAGTACATATGTCTTTTTCCCCCCTTGACCTTCCCCCAGCTTCCCCTACACCCCAGTGTTTTGTGTCCATTGATTATGCTTCTATGCATGCATAAAAGTCCTTTGATTGACCTCTTACTGCCCACCCCTCCAACCCTCCCCAGCCTTCCTGCTGTAGTTTGACAGTCTGTTTGATGCTGCTCTGCTTTGGTATCAATTTTTGTTAATCAGTTTATAATCGTCTTTATTATCCATAAACGAGTGATGTCATGAGGTATTTTTCTTTCATTGACTGGCTTATTTCACTTAGCATAATGCTCTTCAGTTCCATCCATGCTGTGGCAAATGGTAAGAATTCCTTCTTTTTTACAGCAGCATAATATTACATTGTGTAGATGTACCACAGTTTTCTAATCCACTCATCTGCTGATGGGCACTTAGGCTGTTTCCAAATCTTAGCTATGGTGAATTGTGCTGCTATAAACATAGGGATGCATATATCCTTTCTGATTGGTGTTTCTGGTTTCTTGGGATATATTCCTAGAAGTGGGATCATTGGGTCAAATGGGAGTTCTATTTTTAACTTTTTGAGAAAACTCCATACTGTCTTCCATAGTGGCTGCACCAGTCTGCATTCCCACCAGCAGTGCAGGAGAGTTCCTTTTTCTCCGCATCCTCTCCAGCACTTGTCATTTGTTGATGATAGCCACTCATAGGCGTGAGATGGTACTTCATTGTTCTTTTGATTTGCATCTCCCTGATCATTAGTGGCTTTGAGCATGTTTTCATATGTCTCTTGGCTTTCTGAATGTCCTCTTTTGAAAAATGTCTATTTAGGTCCTTTGCCCATTTATTGATTGGATTGTTTATCTTCCTTTTGTTAAGTTGTATGAGTTCCCTATAAATGTTGGAAATTAAACCTTTATTGGTGACAACATTGGCAAATATGTTCTCTCATGCAGTGGGCTTTCTTGTTGTTTTGTTGATGGTTTCTTTTGCTGTGCAGAAGCTTTTTTTATTTTGATGTAGTCCCCTTTGTTTATTTTCCCTTTAGTTTCCAATGCCCTAGAAGCTGTATTGGTGGAAATTGCTTCGGCATATGTCTGAAATTTTTTTGTCTTGGGAAACCATAAAAATACTAGAGGAATCCAGTGTTACATTTAAGTCCTTTATCCATTTTGAATTTATTTTTTGTGCATGGTGTAAGTTGGTGGTGTTGTTTCATTTTTTTTGCATGAATCTGTCCAATTTTCCCAACACCATTTATTGAAGAGACTGTCTTGACTCCATTGTATGTTCTTGTCTTCTGTGTCAAATATTAATTGAGTGTATTGGTTCGGGTCGATTTCTGGGCTCTCTATTCTATTCCATTGATCTATATGTCTGTTCTTGTGCCAGTACCAGGCCGTTTTGAGAACAGTGGCTTTGTAATACAGCTGGATATCTGGTATTGAGATCTCTCTTACTTTGTTTTTCTTTCTCAGGATCGCTGCAGCTATTCGGGGTCTTTTTATTCCAGATAAATTTTTGAAGATTTAATTCTAGGTCTGTGAAATATGCCATTGGTATTTTAATGGGTAGTGCTTCAAATTTATAGATTGCTTTGAGTAGTGTGGGCATTTTAATGATATTGATTCTACCAATCCATTCACATGGTATGTTCTTCCATCTGTGTATGTCTTCCTCTCTCTTTTTTCAATGTCCTATAGTTTTCTGAGTAGAGGTCTTTTACCTCTTTAATTAAGTTTATTCCTAGGTATCTTAATTTTTTTGGTGCGATGGTAAATGGGATTGCTTTTTTAGTCTTTCTGTAGGTTCACCATTGGTGTATAGAAATGCCATAGATTTCTTGGCGTTAATTTGTATCCTGCTACATTTGATGAATTCATTTATTAGTCTAATAATTTTTTGACAGAGTCTTTAGGTTTTTTTATGTACAATATCATGTCATCTGCGAATAAGGACAGTTTTACTTCTTTTCCAATTTGGATGCCTTTTATTTCTTCTTCTTGTCTAATCGCAATGGCTAATACTTCCAGTACTATGTTGAACAGGAGTGGTGAGAGTGGGCAACCCTGTCTTGTTCCTGTTCTAAGATAAAATGTTTTAGTTTTTGCCCATTGAATATGATGTTGGCTGTGGGTTTGTCATTTATGGCTTTTATTATGTTAAGGTATGAGCCTTCTATTCCCACCTTGCTGAGAGTTTTTATCAAAAATGAGTGTTGGATTTTGTCAAATGCTTTTTCTGCATCAATTGATATGACTATGTGGTTTTTATCTCTCAATTTGTTTATGTGATGTATAATAATGGCTATTGTACCATCCTTGCATCCCTGGGACAAATCCTACTTGGTCATGGTATATGATCTTTCCGATGTACTGCTGGATCCAATTTCCTAGGATTTTGTTGAGGATTTTGGCATTTATGTTCATGAGGTATTGGACTCTAATTCTCTTTCATTGTGTTGTCTTTGTCTGGTTTTGGTATTAGGGTAATGCTGGCTTCATAGAATGAGCTTGGAAGTGTTCCTTCCTCTTGAATTTTTTGGAATAGTCTGTGAAGGATAGGTTTTAGTTCTTCCTTGAATGTTTGGTAAAACTCCCCTGTGAAGCCATCTGGCCCAGTCTTTTGTTTGCTGGAAGCTTTTTGATGACTGTTTCAATTTCTTCCACAGTTATTGGCCTATGGAGATTTTTATATTCTTCCTGATTGAGTTTGGAAGGTTGTATTTTTCTAGGAATATGTCCATTTTCTCCAGGTTGTCCAGTTTGTTGGAATAGAGTTGTTCATAGTATTCTTTAACACTCCTTTGTAATTCTGTGGGGTCTGTTGTTATTTCTTCTCTTTCATTTCTGATTTTGTTTATTTGGGTCCTCTCTCTTTGCTTCTTGGTGAGCTTGGCTAGAGATTCATCAATCTTGTTTATCCTTTCAAAGGACCAGCTCTTGGTTTTGTTGATCTTTTGTATTATTTTTTTGGTCTCTATGTCATTTATCTCTGCTCTGATCTTTATTATTTCTTTCCTTCTGCTTCTATTAGGCTTTTCTTTTTGCTCTATTTTTCTAACTCTTTGAGTTTTAGGGTTAGGTAATTTATTATCATTGTTTTTGTTTTTTTGTTTGTTTGTTTTTTGCAGTAGGCCTGTAGAGCTATGAACTTCCATAGGTTTTGGACTGTTGTGCTTTCATTGTCGTTTGTTGCCATGATGTTTTTTATTTCTTCTTTGATCTCTCTGGTAACCCAGTCATTGTTTAATAGCATGCTATTTAGTCTCCATGTGGTTGATTTTTTGGATTGTTTTTATTGCAGCTGATTTTTCGTTTTATGCCATTGTGATCTGAGAAGATGCTTGATATGATTTCCATCTTCTTGAATTTGAAGACACTTTGCCTGTGACTCAATATATGGTCTATCTTTGAAAATGACCCATGTGCACTTGAAAAGAATGTATATTCTGTGGCTTGGGGGTGAAGTGTTCTGAAGAAGTCAATTAAGTCCATCTGATCTAGTGAGTCATTTAGGACTGATGTTTCTTTGATGATTTTTTTGTTTAGAGGATTTGTCCAATGGTGATAGTGGGGTATTAAGAGTCCCCAACTATGACTGTATTGCTGTCAATATCTCCCTTGATATCCTCCAGAAGTTTTTTTATGTATTTGGGTGCTCCTATACTGGGTGCATATATGTTTACCAGAGTTATTTCTTCTTGTTGGATTGCTCCCTTTAGTATTATGAAGTGGCCTTCCTTATCTCTTTTTATGTTCTTCACTTTGAGATCTAATTTGTCAGATGTAAGTATTGCTACCCCAGCTTTTTTTTTTTTCATTTCCATTCACCTGAAAAACCTTTTTCCATTCCTTCACCATCAGTCTTTGTGTGTTTTTTCTGAGGTGGATTTCCTGTAGACAGCAGATATATGGGTCATGTTTTCTTATCTACCCAGTTACCCTATGTGTTTTGTTTGAGGCATTTAATCCATTTACATTTAAAGTCATTATTGATAGATATTTTTTTCGCCATTTTTATTCTTTACCCCTGTGTTCCTTCTTTGTTTCCTATTTTTTTCTTTTTACAGCAGACCATTTAACATTTCTTACATTGCTGGTTTGCTGGTAACAAACTCCCTTAGTCCTTTTTTGCCTGTGAAGCTCTTGATTTCACCCTCAATTTTGATTGATAGCCTTGCTGGGTACAGATTTCTTGAATTCAGACCCTTCCTTTGCATGACTTTGTTTATTTCATTGCATTCCCTTCTTGCCTGATGTGTTTCTGTTGAAAAATCAGTTGCTAGTCTGATGGGGGATCCTATGTAGGTAACTTTCTGCCTCTGGCCACTTTTAAGATTCTTACTTTCTGCCCTAACTGGTTTGGCTCAGTGGATAGAGCATTGGCCTGTGGACTGGAAGGTCCCAGGTTCGATTCCTGTCAGGAGAAGGAACCTTGGTTGTAGGTACATCCCCAGTAGGAGGTGTGCAGGAGGCAGCTGATGGATGTTTCTCTCTCATCGATGTTTCTAACTCTCTCTCTCTCTCCCTCCCTTCCTCTCTGTAAAAAAATCAATAAAAAATATATATATATACACATTTTTTTAAAAGATTCTTACTTGGTCCTTGGTGTTTGCCAGTTTAATTATAATGTGCCTTGGCATTGGTCTTTTGGCGTTCATTTTGTTTGGGACTTTGTGAGCTTCTTGGATTTGTGTGAGTTTTTTCTTCCTTATATCAGGGAAGTTTTCTGTCATTAGTTCTTCAAACAAGCTTTCTATTCCTTGCTCAGTTTCCTCTCCTTCTGGTACCTTTATTAAGTGGATATTGTTTCTTTTAGTGTTGTCCCAAAGTTCTCTTAGGCTCTCCTCCTGCTTTTAAATTTTTTTTTCTAGAAGCTGCTCTGCTTGGGTATTTTTTCCTACCTTGTCTTCTAGCTCACTGATGTGGTCCTCTGCTTCTTCTAGTCTACTATTGATGCTTTCTATTGAGTTCTTTATAGCAGTGATTTTTTTTTGGTTCTTCTTCATTTCCTCTTGGTTCTTACACATATTGTTGAATTTGTCTTTCATTCTTTTCAACCATTTTATGACCATTTCTCTGAATTCTTTCTCTGACAGGTTCTTGCCTCCATTTCATTTACTTCCTTTTCCGGTGATGCCTGTTTTTTGTTTTGTTTTTTTTTTTCCATATGTGGGCTGTTTCTTTGTCTCTCCATGATTTCTCTTCTCTGGGTGTCTGGTTGTGTATTTCTCTCTATCCTTTCCATGAGGAGGTGCAGGGCTTGTCGGAGTCCATATATTCACACTGCTTGAGATCAGATATTCCTGGGTTTGTAGCTGGTCCCTGGGTGCGTGGTTGCAGGGCCCTGAATGTATACACTTCCGATAAGAGCCCAGCATATAATTCTTTGTGGCAGGGGTGGGGAACCTCCAGCTCCTGGACCAAAAAGGCCCAAAAAATCATTTGGTTTGGTCCTGTCAAGGTATTAGGGTGAGTTAATGAAATGTCTGACCAAAATAACAGGCTAATTTTTAAGTTTACAGTTTTCTATGGCCCTCAAATAATATTATAAATATCCAAATGGCCCTTGGCTAAGGTGACCAGATTTAAAGCAGTACACCATTGACCGGGGGGTTCTTTTTCTTTTTTTTTTATTTATTACTTAAAATATTATAAAGAGTAATTGGGACTTTTTTAAAATGCTGCGGGACGCGGGACAAACCGTTACAAATCAGGACTGTCCCACCAAAAGCGGGACGTCTAGTCACCTTACCCTTGGCAGAAAAAGGTTCCCCACCCATGCTCTGTGGGCTAACTTAAAGTGAAGAAAGAGTTCACAGTAAAATAAGAGGGACTTTAGTGAGTAAGAGGTTTGCAGACTCAGAAGCCCAACACTGTCTGAGTCAAACCCAGCTCCACTACTTATTCACTTGTACTAACAACTTAGTTAAGCTGTTATGTCTCAGTTTCCACATCTGCAACTAGTGATTGTGACAGCACCTGCTTCCTCAGTGCTCAATAAGTGTTCAGTTATTATAATGTAGAATGATAATATAAAAGTATTGAAGGTTATATAAGGTTAATTCACTGACCTTTGAAAAGTTAAATACTAGCAATAAAATCTACTTTTCTAGAGTTAGTACAGTCCTAGTAGAGGACTTGCTGAGAACTAAATTTCATCAGAGATATTTTCCATCCTATAATTATTGAACTATTCTCTCCCCAATATGACTAAAATTCATATGAAAGCAAAAACATAAGTATATAACCATTAGGTAATTAAATTTGTGTAAACTATTATAAAAATGGCATTTCTTCTCTTCTTTACATCATAACTGACATTGTTCTTTTGTAAATACAAAGGAACTTTTGAGACAGGCTGACAATAACATTGTAGGTGAGGCTACTATAGTGGAAACCATGAAAAACTCACTCAACACCCATGCCATCTTTATTCTAGCACATCTTCCTGAGGTATATTCCTTCTGTACCCAATTTGATAAGAGTCGTTATAATGAAAGGGTATTATGTTGACAAATGTTTTTTCTGCATCTACTGAGATAGTCATATGCTTTTTATCTAGTTCTTTATATATTGTATCACACTTACTGAATCATTTTTGTATTCCAGAAATAAATTGCCCTTGATCATGGTGTATGATCCTTTTAATGTGCTGTTGAGTTTGGTTTGATAATATTTTGTTGATAATTTTTACAAAGATAATTACCAGGGATATTGGCCTATTGTAACTTTTCTTGTAATGTCCTTATCTGACTTTGGTAGCCAGATAATGCTGGCATCATATATTAAGAGTGTTCTTTCCTCTTCAATTTCTGGGAATATTTTTATTTAAATATTTGGTAATATGTATATGTATATACTGAAATTATATGTTTTTAAAAATCTAAATATCCAACAATGTAGGAATTCAGGTGCATCTATTATATATAGCAAACATTACATTACAATGATGTATAACAGAATATTTCTATCATAATACAGTGAAACATGTAAAAAACTAAGTGATTAGTTTTATAAAAAAATTAAGGGAAAAAAAGTGTATATGTTGAGACCAGGAAGAAAAAATTGACTTCATTTTAGAGTTGTGTTAATGTTGATATTTCGTTTTAAAAGCTCAAGAAAACATGAATTCAAAAAACCAATTAGACTGATATACAGGATGGGCAAAAATATGCTTACAGTTGTTTACAGGGAAAATAATACAAGAATAAACTCTGTTTCGGGTATTTAGAACTGTAAACTTCCTTTTGCCCCACCCTGTAAATGTAACTCAAATATTGTTGTAGTTCTAATGGGACGTGATTTTTTTTTTTTTACCTTAAGAAAAGATATGCAAAATAAAGCACCTATTTTGCAAGATCTGTGATGCTTTTGATATATTCTCTAAAGGAAAATTAGATATGAAATACACTTTTCTAAGGACACTGATTTTAAACATTAGTTTTCAATGAAAACTTATAGCAGTAAACATACACATACCAAAACATAATGAAAATCCTGAAACAGGCTATGTGGCAATGTAAATTTCCAGACTAATAAGGTAGATGACAGCAACCATATATAAAATAAAAGTAAAAATAAAACTAGGTCCAATTTTAAAAATGCACAGAAGTATAATGGTGGCTGGGGTTTTAGCTTGAATAACTAAGTATTTATTTTTTACGCTCTGTAGTTTCTACCAGGTAATAAGCCAAGTCCTTGACTTTGTGTGAAAAAGGACTATGATATAAACTACAGCCTGAAGGTGTAAGCAAATATAATCTTTAAAACATAAATATGATGGTGATGACAGATGATGGTAAGAGTTTCATTAGGACAAACTAGAATTAAACGTATAACAAGAGCCCATTCCAAATAGAAGTAATTATAATAAGTTTACCGGTCAAAGCATCACTTAGGTAGTATACCGTTTATGTGTTTATTTGAGGTCAAGTTGGAGTACTTATATAGCCAGTCCATCTTTGGCTCCTACTGGATCTGAGGTTTTAAACAACAGTATCGGATTGGATTGGACATGGGTATGATAAATTTGAAGCTCAAAAATTGCCAATAATAGTTTAAATATTTACTATTAATAATAATTTAAAAAATATATTTATAAGAGAATGATTAAAAAGCAAAAATAATCTTGACAATGTATTAAAACATCTAGACAAGAGTATTTTTAGCTTAATTCAACTTACTGAGCAAGTTAATTGTATTTACAGTAATGTGCCTATAGAAGGGAGAATGAAAATGGATGGGTGAGAATGAAAAATAAAATTGTAGCTATCTAGATGAAGACAGGAGGATTGCTTACAGAAATTTTAAGAATGAAAAGGATTAGTGATTGGTTGTTATTCAGGAATAAGTAGAAATCAAGGGCAAAACAAAGAAAACTTCTATAAATAAGAAAAAGAAAGAAGTGTTACCCTTTTCATTAATAAAAACATCTTGATCATAAAGTATTAGCTCTGTACTTCTAGTGTTCAATGGAAGTGATATAAAAAAGGTATTATGGCGACGCCTTAAAGGGCTTGAAGCCAGTACTATATATAATAGGGCACATTCGGAAATTAGTGTTAGCTTCTGATGGACAATAAACCTGCCACAGCTTGAGAGAAATCAGCCCACAGACCAGATGACAAAATCAAGTCAAGCTCTGGAGCTCATGTATCTCTGCTGGCCACCTTTGCACACTGTGGAAGCCCCTGACCAGACTCACACCTTGCTGCAGTCTTGACATGAAAGAGAAGTTACTGATACTTTAGGGAAGGCAACATCACTTCCTATAATCACTATAATCACTATCAGGTTTTTCTTTTGTTTTCTCATCTGTAGAAGGACATAGGGAGAACTGATTAACAAAGTTAGGTAGACTCTTAAAAATAGCTAGATTGTGTTCCAACTGTAAACAGATTCTCACTTGCTACCTTTCTCTGTCCTGTGGGGGAATGGCAATGGAGTTGAGTATCTAAGTGAAACCACATCATGCCTGCCAAAATTCTAGATTAAAACCTAGGGGACATTTCTTAGAAGTACACAAAGAATGTGGCCCTAACCGTCAAAACTGTACATGTTTGTATTGTCCATATGGATTTCTACTAGATTCAACTTCCAGTCAGGATTCCTATTTTTACTCTCATTAAAGCAGTGTTCAGTATCACCTCAAAAGAAAACCCGTTGTTGAATATGTTGAAGGCCTGCATCTTCTACCAATATTCTTACTGGATTCTCCTCTTTAGACTGACCCACGCATTTCTGTCATGTCCTTTTGCGTTTGCAAGAGTATAGTGACTGCATAATAAACTGTAAGGTCTTTTCATTGCAAACTATAACTTAAACCACACACTCACACACAAGCATTAACATTTTAACAAATAGTTAGAAAATAAACACTTATGTCATAAGTACCACCCCCAGGTCAAGAAATGAAACTTGGCCAGCACTCCTCTCCCTCTCCACAGATAAACCCTTTCTCTGTCTTTCATGCTAATAAGTCCCTTTTTTGAAATAGTTATATCAGACAAGAAAAGAAATTTACAGGCCAATATCCCTGATTAACATAGATGCAAAAATCCTCAACAAAATTTTAGCAAAACAAATTCAACAATACATTAAAAGGATCATACAACATGATCAAGTAGGATTTGTTCTAGGGATGCAAGATTGATTCAACATCTGCAAATCAATTAACTTGATACATCATATTAACAAAATGAAGGATAAAGATTATATGATCATCTGAATATATGCAGAAAAATTCAATATTCATTTATGAGGAAAACCTTCAAGAAAGTGGGTATAAGGGAGCTCAACACAGTAAAGACCATATATTATAAACCCACAGCTAACATCCTATATAATAAAGAGGGAATATGCAAATTGACCATCACTCTGGTCGATTTGCTCCCACAGTTGAGGCAAACTTCCCATAATGAGCCTTAAGGAGCAATCAGCAGGGACCTGAGGCTGCACGCCCTGTCCCACCTCCTGCATGGGGCTTGACAGGGAACCTCAGGCTGTGCCTTCCACCCACAGTGCTTGATGGGAGACGTTAGGCCATGCCCCTTGCCCTGGTGCCAGGCTGGGGACCTCAGGCCACACCTCAACTTTGGCAGCAGGCCAAGGGACCTGAGGCCATGTCCCCACCCTGGTGCCAGGCCAGGGGACCTGCGGCTGCACCCCCTGCCCAGCGGGGCTTGACAGGGGACATCAAGTTGCACTCCCCGCCCCAGTGCTGGACTGGGGGACCTCAGGTTGCTCCCCTCACCCTGGCACCAGGCCAGAGAAACTCAGGCTGCACCCTCTTCCCTGGTGCCAGGCCAGGGACCTCAGGCCATGCCCCCTACCCAGCGGGACTTGACAGGGGCCCTCAAGGTGTGCCCCCTCACACTGGTGCTGGGCCAAGGGACCTCAGGCCACGCCCCCTGACCCAGCACCAGGCTGGGGGATCACAGGCCGATCCCTCTGCCCAGTGGGGCTTGACAGGGGACCTCAGGCCACACCCCCCATCCTGGCACCCAGAGGACCTGAGGCTGCACCTCTCACTTGGCGGGGCTTAACAGGGTGGGACTGGCTGGGTCTGGATCTAGCCCAATGAAGGGAGGCCAGCCAGGTTTGGATCTCGAGTGATTTTGAGGTGCACGTGGGTGGTTGAAGACTTGACTCTGGGTTCTGTGGTGCACCCCAGACTTTGACAGGAGGAAGATTTTCATATATGTTTTACTAATTTTTTTTCATCTCTGACACTTCTATTATAGAGAAAGGGCAAATAGCAATATTAAAATATTTCCTCTAATTAATCCCCTTTTAATGTGCACGAATTTTAATGGGCCACTAGTCATATAATAATGGTGAAAAGCTGGAAAGCTTTTCCTCTAAGATCAGAAACAAGACAAGGAAGCCCATTATCCCCACTTTTGTTCAACAAAGTATTAGAATTACTCACCAGAGCAGTAAGATGAGGGGGAAAAAAAGGCAACCAATATGGTCACTATTTGTATATGATATGATGTTATATATAGAAAACCCTAAAGACTACACACAAAAAATGTTACAACTAATGAATTCAATAAAGTTGCAGAATACTAAATCCATATATAGAAATTTGTTGCATTTCTATACACTAACAAGCTACCAGAAATAGGAATTAAGAAATTTATAATTGCATCAAAAAAAAATGCCTAGGGAAACATTTAGGCAAGAGGTGAAAGATCTGTATACTGTAAATTATAAGACACTAATAAAAGGAATTGAAGAAGACACAAATAAATGGATAGTCTAGCCTCACTGATTGGAAGAATTAGTATTGTTAAAATGTCCATACTAACTAGACCAGTTAATAGGTTTAATACAATCCCCACCTTATCAAAATTCCAAAGCATTTTATAGAGAAATAGAAACACTTCTGAAATGTGTATGGAACCACAAGAGACTGCAAAAAGCCAAAACAATATTGAGAAAAAAAGAACAGAGCTGGAGACATCATACTCCCTGATTTCAAAATATAATCCAAAGTTATAGTAATCAAAACAGACACATAGATCAGTGGAACAGAATAGAGAGCTGAGAAATAAACCCACACATGTATAGTCAATTAATTTATGCCAACAGAGCCAAGAATATACAATAAGGAAAAGATAGCCTGTTCAATAAATAGAGCTGAGAAAACGGGACAGCCATGTGGAAAAGAGTGACACTGGGCCACTATATTACGCCATGCAAAAAAATTAACTGACTATGGATTAACAACTTGAATGTAAGACCTGAAACCATAAAGGTCCTAATAGAACACCTGGGTGGTAAGTTCCTTGACATCAGTTTTAATGATTATTTTGGATGTAACCTCAAGAAAAGGCAATGAAAGTAAAAATCAAGTGGGACTATAACAAATAAAATGCTTCTGCACAGCAAAAATGCCATCAACAAAATGAAAAGGCAACCTACTCAATGGAAGAAAATATTTGCAAGTCATGTATTTATCTGACAGGGACTATTATCCAAAATTATGAAGAACTCACAACTCAAAAACAAAGAAACAATTCAATTACAAATAGGCAGAGAATATGAATAGACATTTTTCCAAAGATATACAGAAGGCCAACAGGAACATGAAAAGATACTCAACATCACTAATCATCAGGGAAATGCAATCAAAGCCACAATAATATATCACCTCACACCTGCTGGAACAATAGTCATCAAAAAGACAGGAAAACCAAGTGTTGGCAAGAATGTGAAGAAAGGGAACCCTTTAGCACTGTTGCTGGGAATATAAGTTGGTACAGCCACTATGGAAAACAGTATGGAGGTTCCTAAAAAAATTAAAAAAAGGAGCTACCATAAGATCCACCAGTTCCACTTCTGGGTATTTATCCAAGGAAAACAAAAACACCATTTGAAAACATATATGTATGTTCACAGCAACATTATTCACAATAGCCAAGATATGAAAACAATCTAAGTATCCATCAATAGTTGAATGAATAAATAAAGCAAATGATAACACACACAGTAAGATTATCTAATCTAAAAAAAGCATAATATTGAAATTGACCATAAGCCACACCCACCAGCCTATCAGAGTGGCTATATGCAAATTAACCCAGTCAAGATGGAGGCTGGCAGCCATGGAGTGGGTGGCGGCGGGTACGGCACAGGTGGCGGCTCCATGGGGCCGCCGTGTATGATCAGCCGCTGCACAGCCAGTGCTAAAAGTGCCTTGTGGTGCCCGGTCAGAGAGGCAGCTCCATGGACCGCCGTGTCCCATCGGCCACCACAGGGTGCTAAGCGAGTGATGTGGGAACAACCAATGGGGACCCACAGGCAGCACCCAGCAGGGCCTGCTGGGAAGTCACCATGATGACCCCCATGCAGACAAGTGGGGGCTGCAGGCAGCACACAGCAGGGCCTGCTGGGCAATGGGCGAGCAGGGTGACCAGAGAGCAGGCAATCGGACTTCAGGCAGCACCCAGCAAGGCCTGCACTGCCATGGGGGAGCAAGGAATCTCTGGGAGGTCACTGTGGTGACCCCCTAGCAGATAAGCATGACACAGGCAGCACACAGCAGGGTCTGCTGGGCAGTGGTGGCTGCCATGGGGGAACAGGCAAGGGGGCGACTAGAGGGCTGGCAATTGGACCAGCAGGCAGCACACAGCAGGGCCTGCTGAGCTGTGGCTGCATCCACCGGAGAGCAGGCAAGTGGGTCAACCAGGGAGCAGGCAATCGGCCCACAGGCATCACCCAGCAGGGCCTGCTTGCCCATCCCCATGGTGTGGAGCAGACAGGCCCGGCAGAGAGCAGAGAACCACATGGAATGGGCCCAAGCCATAAGTAGCACATCTCCTGAGGGCTCCCAAATTGGGGAGGGTGCAGGTTGGGCTGAGGGACCTCCCCGCCTGCCCTCCCCACCCCCCACCTACCCGTGAACGAATTTCGTGCACCGGGCCCCTAGTTTAACCATAAAACTGAAAGTATGAGAGGAAATGTTAAATACTAATTGTAGCTACAAAAAGTTGGCAGAAAGGAAATCATTTCTTATGCAGTTTTGATCAGAGAAATATGATCAAATAACCTGCAATACTTAAAATCATGCAATACTCAAAATCGACCACTATTAGATCTGGTCTAAAGGAGGGGAAACTGAGGGAACAAGGATGGCTACATTGATCATCAAGGCTTCTGCATATTCTGATAACACGATGCTGGAAAGAATCAGGATTCAAGAGCCTAGCATAGTGTCGGAATAGGTGGCCTCATAAGAATGTTCTGAAAAAGCTGTGGGCCAGCTTTTGAGGGGAGCCTAGAGACTGAAAAGATGGAGAAGAACATAGCTGTTTTTTTGTTTGTTGCCTCTCTCATTGACACTTTGGGGAATATACCTAGCTGTCAATGCTCAAAAACAAAACCAACAGGTAAGCAGCTAAGCAATACTGGACCAAGTACAATTTCCTGATCTTATGCTAAACAATACTGGTACAAAGACTTCTTTTCTATCCCTGTATTAAGAAGTACTGGGACCGGGCACTTAAAAACATAGCTGCTTCCAACAGGAAATACTAGCTCTTAGAAGAAAAATTTGTGGTCAATCAAAATAATTTGCTTGTTAACACTTGCTTCAGGATCCTCACCTAGCTATACCCATCAACCCAAAGTTAAGTTACAAATTCTTGTCAGTCCCAATCAGTTTGATATTTGGCAAGACCCAACTGAAAAGCATTGAGCTCAGGCCTTAAAATTCTATAAATAGCCTTCCTGAATTTCTCCATTTGTAAATATCACAATTGTGCCAAAGGGCTGTTCTATAAACTTTGCTTAAGCAATAGTTTTTTCCTGGTGGTCTTTTGGAGGATTGAGAATCAAAAACCCAAGTGGCTTCACCTGCTCTCCTAATGCCTTGGCACCACTGCCTGAAAGTATCCATGGACTAGGAAATACGAAGGCTACCTTTTGCTGTACCCTAGGCAAAGTATCAGATCTTTACATGGCTCCCCAAGCCAACCTCCACTCCAGGGAGTCAAAGTCTATATCACCACTAGATAACTGGCCTGGAGAGTAGCTCATTTCCTCTTCTGACTCCAAATGAAATCAAGAACAGTGAGACTGACACAATTCCCTACAGAATCTATGCATATAGTTTAGTATATCCTTTTAATTTCACCTTCAAAAGTTCTACCTGCTTGCTCAGCTGGTGTGGCTCAGTGATTGGGGGTCGACCCATACACTGAGAGCTTGCCAGTTAGATTCCTGGTCCAGCACATGTCAGGGTTTTGGGCCTGATCTCAGTGGGGACCTGCAGGAGGCAACCAATTGATGTTTCTCTCTCATCAATGTTTCTATCTCTCACTCCCTTTCCCTTTCACTCTCTCTAAAAATCAATAAAAACTTTTTTTTAAAGTTCTACCTGCTTAATCTTTTTCTCATCTAAATTAATACATTAATATTCACTGAACCACATGATTTAGGAATCAAAATAAATATTTAGAATTTGCATATTTAAGCTTTTGATTATTAAGGAATATAGAAAATACTTCTTTGTGGATTCCCCAAAGAATATTTATCATATGGGTTCATAACAGCTATTACATATTCCAGTATTGAGCTTTTTAGGAAGCATATAATCAGGGAACATTAAAATAAAGAAAAGCTATAATCAATATGTTTTAGCTATAAATCTACAGAAAAAGATTATCAATTATTTAAGTACCTTCTTTTGAACAGAAATAAGTTATATTTTTACACACGTCTTTCAGAATCCTAAACTGGATTACTTTATACACTGTGAGTTTATTCATTGCCTAGAAAAAGATCTTAAAAACCAAGCACATACATCAAGTAATTATAGTATCTCAAATTAGCAAAAAACAAAAAAACTAGTAAATGCATATCTAATTTTAAAACACTACAAACTATAGAAATAATCTCTGAAAGCTTAGTATTATGTGAGATATGAAATTGAGAGCAACCAATGAACAAATAAGAAAAATAAGCAAACAAAAACTCATAGACACAGACAACAGTACCATGGTGACCAGAGGGGGTAGGGGGGTAGTAAGGGTAAAGGGGATCAAATATATGATGACAGAAGAAGGTGTGACTTTGGGTGGTGGGCACACAATGCAAGATATAGGTGATATATCAAAGAACTGTACACTTGAAACCTATATGATCTTATTAACCAATGTCACCTCAATAAATTTAATCTGATACAAGAAACTTTTTCTTAAGTATATATCAGACTAATGAACAGACATGTATGCTTAAAATAAATTTGTTTTTCAATACTAGAGATGCATCCATAAACAAAGGAATGATGACTCTGATATCTACTTACACAACCATAATAAATTGCTAAAAGAAAATTAGAGTACTACTGAACTTTAATTAAATACCCTTGAATATCCAATCATGCAATCAATTTCAATATAAGCAGTTGCGATTTTAAGTAGATTGATTTTTTTCTTTCTCTTCCTACTCACAGCAAGAGATCTAATCAAGAAGATATATTTATATGCATTAATTTGGAGACAGACAATGGATTCTTACAATAGAAAAAGAAACCATTTATAATATCCAAATACAAATAAGAGTACTGCTGCTTGTGTACCAGAAAAAAACATATTACATTTGTGGACACATCTATATTTTGTGACCTATTTATGTATTAACCTTTGATTATTAAAAATTCAGAGTGTCTATGAAATGTCTCTTCCATTTAATAGCAATAAGATTCTATTAATAGGGCCAAGTACTGAAAAGGCCCCCAAAGTCTGTTTTAATTAATTTTTACATCTATCCTATATAATAAAGATGTAATATGCAAATGGTCGTTATGCCATGAAGCGTAATGATCAACCGCATAACGACCGGATCACGGATCAGCAGGAGGGTGGGGCAGCGAGCTACAAGCAGGCAGTGGAGAGCTACAGGATGGGGACAGGCAGCAAGCTATGAGGGGGGCGGGAGAGGAGAGGGGAGCTATAGGAGGACGGGGCAGCAGGCAGAGAGCTACTGGAGGGTGGCAGCAAGCTACTGGTGCACAGATTTGTGCACAGGGCTACTGGTCCCATCTAATAAAAGATAATATGCAAATTGACCGTCACTCCAACACACAAGATGGCCGCCCCCATGTGGTCAAAGATGGCCACCATAAGATGGCCTGCAGGGAAGGGCAGTTGTGGGCAATCGGGCCAGCAGGGGAGGGCAATTGGGGGAGACTAGGCCTGCAAGGGAGGGCAGTTGGGGGGGGATGAGGTCTGCAGGGGAGGGCAGTTGGGGGAGATCAGACCTGTAGGGGAGGGTAGTTGGGGGCAACAAGACCTGCAAGAGTGGGCAGTTGGGGGGGACCCAGACCTTCAGGGGAAGGTAGTTGGGGGCAACCAAGTCAGCAGGGGAGGGCTGTTAGGGGTGAATGGGCCAGCAGAAGAGGGTAGTTGGGGGGGACCCAGGCCTTTAGGGGAAGGTAGTTGGGGGCAACCAGGTCAGCAGGGGAGGGCTGTTAGGGGTGAATGGGCTAGCAGAAGAGAATAGTTGGGGGTGACCAGGCCTGCAGGGGAGGACAGTTACAGGAGACCAGGCCAGCAGGGAAGCAGTTAGGTATGGATCAGCCTGGCGGGCGAGTGTTTAGGGGGTGATCAGGCTGGCAGGCAGAAGCAGTTAGGTGCAATCAGGCAGGCAGGCAGGCAATTAGGAGCCAGCAGTCCTGGATTGTGAGAGGGATGTCCGACTGCCCATTTAGGCCCAATCTTGGTTGGATCGGGCCTAAACAGGCAGTCAGACATCCCTCAAAGGGTCCTAGATTGGAGAGGGTGCAGGCTGGGCTAAGGGGGACCCCCTTCCACCGTGCATGAATTTTGTGCACCAGGCCTCTAGTATATATATAAAACCCTAATATGCAAATAGACTGAACGGCAGAACAACTGAACAACTGGTTGCTATGACCATCAGGGGGCACACGTGGAACATGACAGCATCAGCTGCAGGAGAATGGTGGAGCAAGGGGGTGGGGGGTACCAGACCAAGGCAGGGTGCTAGTCACTGTCATTGGGTGAACCTTTAGTGATTACTGAAAATTCTTTGCTCCCATGTGCCGTGGTCCCAATTGGTACTTGTACCTGCTGCTGGTGCCAGCCCCACTCACATCTGCAGGGCACCAGAGCCACTGCTCGCACCTGCTGCCAGTGCCTGGTGCCAGTTCCAATCACTCTGTGCTGTTGGTGGGTGCAAGCAGCAGCTGCTGGCCCAATCACCCAAGGGCTTCTCCACCTCCCCCTGCTCCTGAGGGGCAACTGGGATAGCAGCCGCCACTTGCACCTATTGATGGCGCCGGCACCGCTCACACCTGCTGCTTGTGCTGGCCCCAATTGTTCTACACTGTCAGTGGGTGTGAGCAGGCTGGTGCCATCAGTGTATGGGAGGAGCAGGGCTGCGGCGGGAGGAGTTGGGCGAGGGTGTGGAGGATGGGCGGAGACCCACATCAGCCTCAGGCCCACAGTTCCTTTCAAGGTGCATGAATTTGTGTACTGGGCCCCTAGTTATAAAATTAACACATTTTTTGCAGGAAACGAGTAAAATCGGATCCACCAGGGAGACTGTCAACGGCATACATTAGAACCTCTAGTTGGAACTGGCAAAAATAAAAATGTTTTACGTTGTTGTCGTGTGTGTGCTGCTCATAAACTACGCAGTGAAACGCGGTACATGTGCAAGTTTTGTGATGTACCCCTGCACAAAGGAAAGTGTTTCGAACGCTACCACACAGTGGCGGGAAAATGCCTGCTTACATTAATAGCCCAGGGCAGTGATTTTCAACTGGTGTGCTGCAAGAATTTTTAAAGCATGTGATACCTGATTATTTAGTCAGGGGCAATGACCTCTTTTCCCTTAGATTGTCAAATAAAAAAAATGACAACTATGTGTGGCTCTGTTGGCTGGGCATTGTCCAGTGCACCAAAAGGTTGCTGGTTCGATTCCAGATGCATGCCAGGGTTGCGACCTGATCCCTGGTTGGGGACATGTAGGAGGCAGCCAATCCATGTTTTGCTCTCATGTGATGTTTCTCTCTATCTCTCTCTCCACCTTTCTCTTTCTCTAAAAATTAATAAAAATATATTTTTTAAAATGGCAGCAGCCAACACGACAGTAGCCATTTGGTGTGAATGAAAATTATATGTATTTTTTGGTCAGATCAGCAAAAATATATTTTTAGTGTGCCACTGAATTTTAGTAATTAGTTTATGTGTACCATGAGATAAAAAAGGCTGAAAATCTATAGCTTAGGGGCTCAATATAAGCTTGAGATTAACACTAATATTAAAACAAATACTTGTGAAATGTATTGCCTAATTTGCCTTTTCCTTTTATCCCCTGGAACTAGGCAGATGACTTCTTTGCCTCCTGTGAAGCTCATGTACAGTTTTATCTCTATGATCGCACTCTTAAAGATGCTCTTGCTGGCAGCAGCTGGCCTACAGATCAGTTTCTAATCATGGTGAACTGGGACAAATTGCTCCTATTCCCCTTTTCCAGAACATTTACCATTCTGAGGCCAGCGCAAGACTGCCAGAGTCCCCAACAGGTGGCCTGGAGGAAGACAGAGATCCATTCAAGTGTTAACTACAGATTTTTGCTGCTTGGCAATAGAAATTACTAGACCATCTGCCAAGTACACCTCCACACTCATTAAAACAGTCTTGTCATGTCTCTTCTCACCTGGGAAGATTCGATAGACATTAATGAGATCCCACATCTGATAGTGGGCAACATATACAAGCCAGACTTGCTCAGCATGCATTGATTTAGCTCACTTTAACTTGCATTCACTTAGGCATGCCCATCAACATAGGTCTTATATTTTCTAGTGTTGCCAATTGCACATGCTATCAAGAGATTTTTTCCTTTTCCTTTTTTTTTTTCTTTGCAGCACAGACTGTAAAGGAAGCTGAAAATCTCATTGTGTCATACAACTAGAGCTGCCAGACTCAGCATATTAAAATACAGGAAATAGAGTCAATTCTAATTTCAGATAAACAATGAATAATTTCTTGGTATAAACATGTCCCAAATAATATATTTCACTTGGAAACTCTTGTGCAACATGATTATTTGAATTTGGTAAAAGATATTTAAGCTCTCCCTAATACCAACCAGTTAGCAGGTCAGCTTGATTTGATGGAAAAACTAGTGGAGAAGATGTGAAAAGATGGGCTTCTCAGCCTCTATGAACTCCAGTAT
This sequence comes from Murina feae, assembly GCA_004026665.1. Lineage (NCBI taxonomy): Eukaryota > Metazoa > Chordata > Mammalia > Chiroptera > Vespertilionidae > Murina > Murina feae. The sequence continues at coordinate 21,616 of PVJC01009709.1, forward strand.
CCTTACTTATAAAATGGGGAGAATGATACTTTTCCTGTCAACAGGGTTGAGAAACAATTAAATGAATAGAAGTTAAATAATTCTAAAAACTAAATATAAGACAACCTTATCCAGGAGTCATTAATCTGTATGGTTTTAATAAAGGAAGTTGGCTTGTTACCTTTTCAGATAGAAATCAAAACTTATCTCTTTCAAAATAAAAATATCACATTCATTGCTCAAACTACTTCAGTCTGTTTCTACCCAAACCACTGCACTTAACTATTACTGTAAAGGTCACAAGTGACGTCTTAAATAAGCTAAGTAAATCCTAATCCTGGACTGTTCATTACTTCACTGTTCTTTCAGTTCACTGTACTTACTGCAACATGTAATAGTTGTTTTACACATTGATCCACCAGCACTTAACCTGCCTGACATACCTCAGATCTTCAGTAACTACGCTGAGTAAGTAAATAAACAAAGGGCACTTATCAGTCCTCATCTAGTTTGTCCTCGAGGTAGACACTGATGGCCATGCAGATCCCCGTTCAATGAAGCAACTGTCACAGCTGCTAGGAATGCTGTTAGCAGATAGCATTCAACCGCCAGATACTGCCTCAGCCCCACAGAGCGACCTCACTCGAAGTCGTATCCTTTTGTAGGGTGGCCCATATTCCCCTGGAAGTATAATGACCTGGCCTCTGAGCCCAACTCAGAAGAGCTCTAAAGGACCATTCTAGCTCCAGAGCTATCTTGGGGGTCAACCAAGCTTGCTGTTGGGCCCATATCATGACTCCATTTCTCCTGCTTCCTTTCCTTCTCTTCCACAGATGTGGATCCAAAGGACTCCTGCATAAACATCCTGCACATCACACTTCTTCCCAGAATCTGCTTCCCAGGGAATTCAACCTGAGACAGTCTCATAATTTTCAGAGTAAACTGCCTTCGAAGCAACTCCTTCCAGGCTATAATCCTTTGCGGTCCTCTTCTCTCCTCCTACACACATTAAGATGCTAGTTTGACCCAGAACCAGCCCTGCTTCTCCTTTCCCCCCCGCACCACTATATTAGTTTACTTCAACAATTTCTGTATTTCTTGATGTTAAAGGTTCCCACACTGATCTCTAATCCACACTGCTCTTCTGAATTTCACATTTCTAAAACCAACAGTTCATCTGAATGGCATCCCCATTTGGTGCCAGTGTCAGGAGGCAGGGACACCTTAGCTGCCTTTCAATCAATTCTTCACCTGCCGGCTACTGATCTTTTAAAAACATAAATCAAACCACATTCTTCTTCTGCTTCAGGGACTTTCCATTATGTTTCTTCATAAAAATTCAAAACATTATCCATGATCTAGGAGTAGGCTGAATACTTTTCATAATAGTGAATATTCACTTTTTATATCCAGTCATTCATAATTATTCAAATGGATGCTTTTGAGAGTGAAACAAAGTGCTATTAACATTTACTCCAGGAAAAGAGACAACCAGAACTAACCCAGGCAATTGATGACATATATCCTGCTAGGTACAAGGTGTTCCCTGCACTGTTTTCAAACTTTCTTAAGTTACAGAATGACTACACATAGTTTTAATGTCCTAATGTTCACAGCCGTCCTACTGATTTGGATCCCAAATGATGTCATGGTAAAAAATGTAGCACTGGCATTTTGAGTGTGAAACCCATTAAGATGTCTCACGGAGCTGTGGCGTTTAACCCAGGGCTCCACAGCCTTTGAGGCTTTTTGGCATCACTTACGGGACATTTTCAAAATGCATGCCTACAGGACATTTCCAGAACTACAAAATCAGAATGTCTGGAGTACCCCAGGCCTGCACATTTTGGAAAATCTTCCCAGGGTGAGAACCACTGCATTACTCTCTGACAAGCACTGTTCCAGCCACTTTTTAAATTAATGAGAAACATATGCAAGCATTGATTATGCAGTGAGACTATTAATAGGCTTAGCAGTATGGCTTACCCTTTGATCAGTGCTTGGTTTTGCTTTAGAATACTCCAGCAATGATAGAATTTCTTGAGGAGTGAAGATAGACAGAACATGATTGGAACATGCTGATTATGGCTGAGATGGAGGGTCCGTTACATGGTTGTTCATCCTTATGTTTGCATATGCTTGAAAATTTTGACAGTAAAAAGCTTAAACATAAGAGCCATTGGTAAAACAAACAAATGAATAAATGACTGATAAACTGAAATCACTGGCATGCCCAGTTAATTGTAATCCTTAGGTAACTTTAATTTAGACCTCTTCCTGACACTATCCTTTCTTCAGGATTTTATTATCTCTTGCCTGAAATATGAGTTTACTTTTTAACTCACTTTGCTATCCCCAATGAATATATTCATTCATTCATTCTTCAAATTATCAAGCACATCTATTTGCAAGAACTAGGATATGTCAAGAAACTAGTATCCTCTCACCTGCTAAAGCTGGTTTTGTAAGTCATAAATGTGGTCAGCCCATCCCCAGAAAAGTAAGATAAAACTATCACTCAAGACAGGATTGCCAGACTTTCTGTGTCAGATAATAAATATCAACAGAGTCCTTTGTGGGCCAAAGGTCTCTGTTGCAACTACCCATATTCTCCCATTGTAGGGCAAATGCAGCCACAGACAATATATAAACAAGTGTGTGCAGATAGTTCTAATAAAACCATATTTATAAAAACAGCTGGCAGGACAGATTCTGATCCACTCACATAGTCTGCCACCTGATCCAGGTTAACAACAAACTCCTTAAAACAGTAATCCAAGGTTCTCAACAATTAAGTTCCTTTAAAATAATATTCCAAGGTTCCACATGAACATGACCCCAAAAAAGCCCTTACAGCCAATTTCTGCCAGGAACCCATGCTTTGGAAGCTTCTCCCTATGTTTTGCATTGCCACAGACGTGGCAAACTTTTGGTTGTGCACTTATTAATATTCTAATACCTATAACACATAATATTCTCCATGGGAAGCCTCTAGATTTCTATACCTACCCTGAGTCTTGGCAGAGTTAACACCTCCCCCAAACATCTATCTATCTATCTATCTATCTATCTATCTATCTATCATCTATCTATCTATATCTTAACTAATAACAGCATAATATTAAAATTAACCATCCCTTCGGGATGCCTATAAGCCAATCAGAGTGACTGTATGCAAACTAACCCAGCCAACATGGCGGCCGCCACTCACGGAGTAAACGGCAGCTTCCATTGCAGCAGGAGTGAAAGTGAAACTGTCTGCACGCCGGCTTGGCTTATCCTTTCTCAAAGCAAAACATGTTTGCAACAAAGTATAAATCATAGAATCCTCGGGAGCTGGAGGAAACAGCAGGCTGGGCCTGACTCTAAGGGTAACATTATCTCATTATAGAAGCTGCGAGCTAAAGTAGAAACGAGGCTTCTTATTAGGCCTCGCCTTAAAGGAATAGCATCAATTATAGAAGATAAACAAACCCTAGAAACCTGCTTCTAGCCAGCCTTGCTGGGACAGTGGGTCAATGGGAACTGTGGGCAGCCTTAAAGCCCCTCACCCAGGCTGGTCAGGCATGCCAGCAGGTGGACATCCCCTGAGAGGTCCCAGAATGTGAAAGGGCACAGGCCGGGCTGAAGGACCTCCCGAGTGCACAGAGCGGCTGCAGGGCAGAACAGCGCAGGACCCAGGACCGGTGAGTGGGAAAGAGGAGGCAGGGTTGGTGGCCTGCTTGGCAGCTCCCCAGGCCCTTTGTGGGGCACTGGGGAGCGGGAAAGAGGCAGTGGGGGCCGAAGGCCTGCTTGGCGGCTCCTCAGGCCCTTTGAGGGGCATCAGGGAGCAGAAAAGAGGCAGCGTGGGGGTCAGTGGCCTGCTTGGTGGGCTTCCCAGGCCCTTTGGTGGGCACCGGGGAGTGGGAAAGAGGCGGCAGCCTGCTTGCCAGCTGCCCAGGCCCTTTGAGGGGCATCAGAGAGCAGGAAAGAGGCAGCATGGGAGTCAGTGGCCTGCTTAGTGGGCTTCCCAAGCCCCTTGCAGGGCACCGGGGAGCGGGAAAGCAAGGCAGCAGGATGGGGAGCAGGAAAGAGGTGGTGGGGGGGTCTCGGCCTGCTTGTCAGCTGCCCAGGCCCTTTGAGGGGCATCAGGGAGCGGGAAAAAAGCAGCAGGGGGTCAGGGGCCTGCTTGGTGGGCTTCCCAGGCCCCTTGCAGGGCACCAGGGAGCGGGAAAGAGGCGGCGGGTGTCAGCAGCCTGCTTGGTGGGCTTCCCAGGCCCCTTGCAGGTCACCGGGGAGTAGTAAAGAGGCGTTGGGGGGGTCGGCCTGCTTGGCAGCTGCCCAGGCCCTTTGCGGGGCACCGGGGAGCAGGAAAGCAAGGCTGCAGGGGCCGGGGTTCTGCTTGGCGGCTCCCCAGACCCCTTGGTGGCACCGGGGAGTGGGAAAGGAAGGCAGCAGGGGACCGGTGAGTGGGAAAGAGTCGGTGGCCTGCTTGGCGGCTCCCCAGGCCCTTTGGGGGGCACTGGGGAGCAGAAAAGCAAGCTCTTGGGGGCTGGGGGCCTGCTTGGCGGCTCCCCAGGTCCCTTCCGGGGATCAGGGAGCAGGAAAAGGCTGGCCTGACCACAAGGCGGGGTTTTCCCTGCTTTCTGGTGGCTGGAGGAAGATGGGCAGTAGGCAAGCTTGGGAGGCATGCAGCACCCAGCCCTGGCCACAGCTCAAAAAAGAGAACAACATGCAGGGGAGGGCAACTGTCTGAGAGATCAACATAGAGGGGGTGCCTGTTCCGAGCCTCAGATGCGGCTGGGGGCAGGTCCCCAGTGGCAACACACACACACACACACACACACACACACACACACACACACAAAAGGCACCTGGCAGACTGGGACCATCATAGGACTCCACTGAGGGGTTCCAGACTGTGAGGGGGGCAGGCTGGGCTGAGGGACCTCCACCCTTCCCCTATGCACGAATTTCGTGCACCGGGCCCCTAGTATATATATAAAAGCCCAGTGACTGAACGGCAGAACAACCAGTAGACCAGTTGCTATGATGTGCACTGACCACCAGGGAGCAGACGCTCAATGCAGGAGCTGCGCAGGAGCAGCCACTCAGAGGGCGGGTCAACAGCTGCTCCGCTGACCAGGATGAGAGGCAATCCCACAGCGGGTCGATGCCTGCAGGCCACACCTTCCCTCCAGTGCATGAATCGTGCACCGGGCCTCTAGTATATGTATAAAATGCTAGGAAGGTATTTATTAGATATTACAAATTCTCTAAGTTCTATATTCCCACCATCACTGCCTTTGCTAATCAGAAGGTCTGTTAAAGGCATTTCTGGGTGTGGTGGACACTGCCTCTTCAGCCTCTCAGAGTAGATATGTACTTCTTTTTTAATACAATAGTCCCCCTTTATCCATGGGGGATATTGTCCAAGAGTGGATACCCAAATCACAGATAGTACCAAACCCTATATAGACTATGGTTTTCCTATACATACATATCTATGATAAAGTTTAATTTATATATCAGGCACAGTAAGAGATTAACAATAACTAATAATAAGTAGAACAACTATAACAATATATTATAATAAAAGTTATGTGAATGTGATCACTTATTTCAGGGGTCCCTTGCTGAAGTCTTACTGCATGCTCAGTGTTTTCTGGTATAACAGGCTGCCAACAATTGGAACAAGTTCTCTGTTCATGTCTCCCATCCACAAATTTCATGTCTTTTCCTTCTTATTTAAACACCTATCACACACTGTAACCATAATTTTTGCAGTCTGAGGTGCGGCAGCAAAACTAGCACAGATTTCTTTTCCCTTCTTCACAATTTCAAGGGGAAGATTCCTTCTTATAGACCTTAGCAACTTCAGCATGTTTTTTTCCCCTTTCCTTAGTAAGTTGAGAACTTTCGCCTTTTCACTTACAGGAAGCCTTTGTGGCTCCTCTTCGGCATATCAAAGTTGCCAGCATCACTGTTCGTTTGCTTTGGAGCCATTATTAAGGGTTACTTAAACATCAGCACCGTGATCCTGCCACACAGTTCAACAGAGATAGCTATTAAGTGAATAATGAGTGGGGTCCAGACACAATATGGATGCTATGGACAAAGGGATGCTTCACTTGAAACTTAATATTTGAAACTTAACTCCAAATATTTACCTTTCTGATTTAACCTATTGGTACTAAATAAGCCCTGCTGGAGAGAGGGACAGGGTGAGAATTCACCATGCTATTCAGATTGGTGACCAATTTAAAAGTTATGAATCATTTATTGAATTGTTTATTTCTAGAATTTTCCACTTAATATTGGAACTGCAGGTAACAAACCTCAGAAAGCATTAGATAAAGGGGGCTAGTATACTGACAAATTTTAAACTTTGTTTTCTTAAAGTCCAAAGCAATAAATATGCAGACATAGTACTTCATAGAAATTAACAGCATAGCTCATGTACACTTTAACTACATGCTTTGTTCTAAAGTTATTCCTGTAGTCCACATTTTTCTTTGCCAAGACCCTAATGAAATTTCTGGCCGTATTTTCTTCTCATGCACAGCTACCAAAAACAGACCAGATGAAAGGGATGGTTAGCGGTCACATTATTCATCGCTCTTCCTTAGGAAGAAACATTCTTAACATACCAAAAAAAGAGAAATAATTCTATTTTAGAGACCTCAAGAGAAAGTGATTTTACAACCTCCTCTGGTAATTTGTTCTAATGCTTAACAAATTTTGCTCTCAGAAAATAATCTTCATTAGTCCCTTATACTATAAAATAAGGTAGAATTTTTCCTTGTCCTGTTCTTGAGGGAGATATAAAACAGCATACATTACTTGTATAAGAAACCTGAATATGCTTTAAAACTTAAATTATCCCTAACCTATTGCCCTCATCCTTTTAGAATTTTTACTTCTTGAAGTAATAATTCTGGTTTCAAAATGTTTGAAACTTAACTCTAAATATGTATTTTTCTGGTTTAAACTACTGCTACTAAATAATTGCTTATCCTGCCTTTCTTTCACTTTTATACAACTAAGAATTATTCATCAGAATGTAAAGTTCTAATTATTATTTAAATGAAACAAAAATTAGAATTTAAAATTCGACTCCTATCCTTTGTTTAGCCCCTGAGCAATAATGTTCCTCAACAAAAAAAATTTTAAACTGGATCATACACAGAACATTCTTCAACTATCCATTTTTACATAGTAATATGTAATTGAAAATAAATTAACATAACATTATCTAAAGTGGGAAGTTTGAAAGCTCATTAAATTGTAATCATTCACCTTGAATAAGAAAAACACATAGCAGGTAATGGTGTTAGTTTGCAAACTACTATTTCATTCAAATTCAAACCACTATAGTTCAGTTTAATCAGAAGGCTCAAGAGATGACATGGAGGGAGGACATTAATGTAGGTCTTATTCTTCACTTATTTTTTATTTTTCCAACTGAAGATATTTTCACTTTAATAGAACATTCTTATCATTATCATGCAAAATGAAAATATCTTCTACTTTATTGTGCTATCTAATCTAATAAAAGAGTAATATTGAAATTGACCATTTCTATGGGACGCCTAAGCCAAGCCAATGAGAGAGGCTATATGCAAATTAACCCAGCCAAGATGGAGGCTGGCAGTCATGAGCTAGACTAAACAGCAGGCTTCCGTTGCACCAGGAGTAAACTGTCTGCCAGCCGGCTGGGCTTCTCCAGGCTCAGGCAACATATTTGCAACATTGCTTCAATTATAGAAGCTTTGGAGCTGAAGCAAACAGCAGGCTTCCGTTGCACCAGCGATGGAGGAAACTGCCTGCCTAGGCTGGCTGAGCCTCTAACTAAGGCAACATTCTTTCAATTATAGAAGCTATGGAGCTGAAGCCAACAGGAAGCTTCATTACCTGCCTAGGCCTCGGCTTAAAGGAACAGTATCCATTATAGAAGATAAATAAACCCCAGAAACCTGCTTCCAGCCAGCCTTGCTGGGACATTGGGTCAATGGGAGCTGTGTACAGCCTGAAAGCGTGAACACAGCCCCCAGGCCTGCACCCAAGCTGGCCACACCCCAATGGAGTGAGGGACCCCACTGGGGGGGCTTGGTCAACCTGCAAACAGCCATCAGCCCCTCACCCAGGCCGGCCAGGTACCCCAGTAGGGACCCAAAACCTGAAGGGACTGTGGGCAGCCTTAAAACACCCCTCAGCTCCTTACCCAGGCTGGCCACACCCCAATGGGGTGAGGGTCCACACTGGGAGGCTTGGCCAGCCTGCAAACAGCCATCAGCCCCTCACCCAGGCTGAACAGGCACGCCAGCAGGTGGCCATCCCCAGAGGGGTCCCAGACTGCGAGAGGGCACAGGCCGGGCTGAGGGACCTCCCGAGTGCACAAATTTTTGTGCACCAGGCCCCTTGTATTATATAATAAAAAGTGAGAAAAATACACTGCTCAATATGATTTCAAAGTGTTTTAAGGTTAAAAAGTCATATGCCTAATACTGATGCTGAAAGTACAGATAAAACCTGCTAACCAAAAATCCAATGGCCCATAAAATATATTTAGTAGGCATACTGTATAAAAATGAAACATCTATAAGCATACATGTGAATAAAGCTCTATTAAATAGGATAGAGAGATGATTATCTTAGAAAACTAGAAAATATCACCTACAGATCAGTTCCTCTCAGACTGCATATACTTCAGAATCACCTGGGGAGCTTTTAAAGTTATATTTATACCTAAACCCTGTCACCCAGAAATGTTGATTTGTCTGGGTTGGGTCCTGGACATTCATATGTTTAAAAGTTGGCTAAATAATTCTGGGGATGTAAACCACTGATTGAGCTAGACAACAGAGAGTTTTATATAAAAATGCAAAAAAAAAAAAAAAGAAAGAAAGAAAGAAAGAAAGAAAGAAAGAAAGAAAGAAAGAAAGAAAGAAAGAAAAAGGAAAGAGAGAGAAGAAAATGGTTTTGTATTCAGCATGCCCTGGAACTGGCAAATCCCTTCAGCCTTAAGGCAAGTTCAAGAAAGAGAAACCCACTCAATGCTCATGTAAAAATGGAAGTTTAATGGCAGGAAGGAGTACATGTGTTGATAGGGGCAAATGTGCACATGTGCGGAAAGAATAGACAGACACATCAGAGATGAAGTCATCAATGGCTAGCTTTTCTGACTCTCTTGTTTACCAAATGATTTATTTTTTTTCTATTCATACCATTCTCCTTTCTAAGGTCTGGATTATACTATTTTCCCACAACTTAACATTTGTTTAATGCTTGGATTGTGTAACACAAGAGCCCTAGTGTTCACCATCAGCTGACTCCAATTCTTGTCCAATCCTATATTCCAAGAAGAGCAAATCTATCTGTTCTTGCTTCAATTAAACATCCTCTTTATTTTGTGCATATATCCTGAGAGATAGGCCCAAACAATTGCTGGATTCATCAGAACTATTCCTGATAGAACATGTGACCAATTTGACCATCTCGTATCTTTTAATTATACACACACACACACACACACACACACTAGTGGCCCAGTGCACGAAATTCGTGCACATTAAAAGGGGATTAATTAGAGGAAATATTTTAATATTGCTATTTGCCCTTTCTCTGTAATAGAAGTGTCAAAGGTTAAAGAAAATTAGTAAAAGGTATATGAAAATATTCCTCCTGTCAGAGTCTGGGGTGTACCATGGAACCCAGAGTCAGGTCTTCAACCACCCACATGCACCTCAAAATCGCTCGAGACCCAAACCTGGACGGCCCCCCTTCATTGGGCTAGATCCAGACCCGGCTGGTCCCACCCTGTCAAGCCCTGCCAGGTAGGGGGGTTCAGCCTCAGGTCCCCTGGGTGCCAGGGCAGGGGGGCATGGCCTGACGTCCCCCATCAAGCCCTGCTGGGCGGAGGGAGTGGCCTTTGATCTCCCAGCCTGGCACCGGGGCAGGGGGCACAGCCTGAGGTCCCCTGGGCAGGTGCTGGGGTGGGAGGCATGGCCTGAGGCTCCCTGGCCCAGCACCAGGGCAGAGGGCACACCTTGAGGGCCCCCGTCAAGTCCCTCTGGGTGGGGGGCACAGCCTCAGGTCCCCTGGCCTGGGGCCAGGGCGGGGGGCATGGTCTGAGGTCCCCCGGCCTGGCACCAGGGAAGAGGGTGCAGCCTGAGTTCCTCTGGCCTGGTGCCAGGGCAGGGAGAGCAGCCTGAGGTCTCCTGTCAAGCCCTGCGGGTGGAAGGCCCGACCTGAGGTCCCCTGTCAAGCCCTATGCAGGAGGTGGGTGGGCGCGCAGCCTCAGGTCCCTGATGATTGCTCCTTAAGGCTCGTTATGGGAACTTAGCCTCAGCTGTGGGTGCAAATTGACTGGAGTGATGGTCAATTTGCATATTCCCTCTTTATTATATAGGATGTTTTTATTGATTTTTAGAGAGAGAGGGAGAGAGAGATAGAAACATCACCTAGAAAGATCATTGATTGGCTGCCTCTTGCACACCCCCTACCAGGGATTGAACTGGCAACCGGAGCATCTACCCAGCTGCCAGGAACTGAATCAGTGACCTCTTACTTCATGGGTTGATGTTCAACCACTGAGTAACACCAACCAGGTCTATCTTGTATCTTTAATTTTTTCCTAAAAATATATAGAGTAGCTTCCTGGTGTTTGGAAGCTTTAAGTTAAAACAGTAAAGCTATCTTTAAGTAAAAACAGTGCCTAATGCTAGGAAATAAGCAGTCATATTTTTAAACTATCCTTTCAGTATTCAGCATATTCTTCCCATATCACAGTACACTGCTAGCTATATTGCCACAACTAGAACCTAAAATGGCAACTTCTTCTCTCAAGTCTGTATTAAAATCATATTTTTCTTTTACTTTTTTCAAGTTAGTAATATATGAGAGAGCCTAATGCCCCACTTTCAAGTCAGTTTGTAGTTAAATGCACAGTTATGATTCCTTGAAAATATGGCATGGAATTTTTACCACCTCCATATTTCTTATATCCAGAACATGTAAGGGGAAAATTCTGAATAATGTTCAACAAGTTGATATTAGTATTAATGTGCCAACTTGATTTCATTCATATGTAAATAGAATCACTCTGAGTAAAAGTTAGTGTAAAAAAAATCTATAGATCCTTAGTGAATAATTTAAGTTATGAGAACAGATAACACATAAGCTGTACCTTTAGAATGGTAAAAAAACAAACAAAAAACAACAACAAGATTAAACACTGGCTGTGCCTCAGGGTGTTTCTTTCTATCCCCTCCTTCAAAATAAAGTATGCCACAAGTGCCCTCTAAAATTCTAATACTGTAAATCTGATGGGAGCATTGTGGGTGCCTCTGATGTCTAGTGGGAACGAGGGATCCTGGAGCAAACAAAGCTGATGAGTATTTACTGGAGGGAGAACAACAGTCCTTGTTCAGCTTTACTGCTTTCTATCTAGCTGCTGCTTCTCCACTTTTTCTTAATCCAGTTCCTCCAAGCTGCATTTACTAGGTTATTCTTACCCAGGAGCCAAAGGCCTTCCTTATAAAGACAAATAAACTGAAAGCTCTCCTCACTTTTCCACTCCCAAAACATAAGCTAGTAATTTCTCCCACATTCTCAAACTAGCAATGTCCAGTGGCACATACACACATATAGCATCTTGCTTTTGTGTGTCATTCCAGCTAACTTTTTACAGAATGACACAGAAGAGTCAATTAAAAATGAGGGAATACTGAAACGTGAGACATTTCTGTTCTGTATCCTTACATTTTCCTTCTCAATGGCCTCTTACTCTTCTTGCTACACTCTCCTTCATTCCAAAGAGCTTATTGTAAATATGAAAAATACGATGCCTCTTCATACCAAACGAGGCTTATTATTCTAAGCTATGATCTGTGGCTGGGAATAGCTTGAGACAAATCCTCACAAGGATTTTAATGATGACTGTAACCTTTATGTCTCATTTCTCATGCCAGAGAGGGCTGGGTTTAATAATAAAATAATACCATATGTATAAAGTTTCAAAAATTTACAAAGTGCCTCCATAAACATCATTTTAACATCCCCTAATCCATTTTCAAATGATAAAATGAAACTACAGAGGTTATGTGACTAACTTGTAAGTGAAAAACTCACTTCTCCCTCCAAATCCCTAGTGACTGTCTGCATTCTATACCATCTCAACCCAAATGTTTATGCGATGGAGGAATTTTAGTGCCAGTGTGTCATTCATAGATGTAACTGGGAAGGGAATGAGTATGGGCAACTGTAATAAGCCTCAATACTTGGTAAGTAACGTAAACTGCAACTTACTCCTTGGAAAATGTGAACAAGTAGCTCATTCGAAGGAGGGATAAATAGAATTAAGGAGGGTTGCCTAGGGTGGCACCTGAACAGGGCCCAGATGGTTGATTATATTTTCTTGTCTATCTATCCTGGGGGGGTATAAAAGGAGAAATTATGGAAGTAAATATGGTACTGGAGAAAACCAACCTAATGCAAGTCAATTTAATTTGAGGTTTATATTTAACAGTGCTCAGCATGCAGACATTTGCCGGTACTTACCAGACTGCAAATTTTAAGAGAGCTTCTTAATAACCCCTGTGATTGAACTGTTGTTCTATCAGCTCTCATCAACACTCTTGCACCTAAGAATGTATAGTATTTATTCAGCATTAATTCCTTCGGTATTTAATTAATTCATGGAGAATGAAGCCTCATGTTCACTGGTTTAAAATGCATTGAGGAGATATATCAATCTATATTAGAATAGCATGTGTCCATGAACACAAAACCTCTCCTGGCAGCTGAGTAAAACTGTATCAACTCAATAGTTGCCCAAACCAGCATGTGATGGCTGCTCAGCTCACAGTGTCTGTTCAGTAACAGCTTAAACTAGGCCACACACCACATCATGGTGAGAGATTAGTGCTCATTTCAGGACATGAAAACTTCAGGATCTACACGAAATCATCTAAAAAAAATTGTGTCCTTTCAGTTACTAAATGATACCTACTCTAATAAAAGAGAAATATGCAAATTAACCACCACTCCGAGAAACCTAAGTCACGCCCACCAGCCAAGCCATGCCCCCATTCAATCAGAGCAGCTGTATGCAAATTAACCCAGCCAAGATGGAGGCCGGCAGCCAAGGAGCTAGAACAAACAGGAGGCTTCCGTTGCAACCTCCTGCCTAGGCCGGCTGGGCCTCCGCTCATGGCAACAATGTTTCAATTATAGAAGCCGCTGAGCTGAAGCAAACACAAGGCTTCATTGTCTGCCTAGGCCTCTGCTTAAGGCAACAAAGTTTCAATTATAGAAGCTAAATAAACCCCAGAAACCTGATTCCAGCCAGCCTCGCTGGGACATTGGGTCAATGGGAGCTGTGGGCAGCCTGAAAACAGCCCTTAGCCTCTCACCCAGGTTGGCCACACACCCATGGGGTGAGGGTCCCCACTGGGGGGCTTGGCCAGCTTGCAAATAGCAATCAGCGCCTCACCCAGGCTGGCCAGACACACCAGCCGGTGGACATTCCCTGAGGGGTCCCAGACTGCGAGAGAGCAAAGGCCAGGCTGAGGGACCCCCACAAGTGCACAAATTTTTGTGCACCGGGCCCCTGGTGTGTGTGTGTGTGTGCGTGTGTGTGTATCCTATATAATAAATGGGTAATATGCAAATTGACCCTAACAGAAGAACCACTGGGAATGACTGGTCATTATGACACACACTGACCACCGGGGGCAGATGCTCAATGCAGGAGCTGCCCCTGGTGGTCAGTGCACTCCCACAGGGGGAGCTCTGCTCAGCCACAAGCCAGGCTGATAGCTGCCAGTATAGCGGTGGTGGTGAGAGCCTCTCCTGCCTCCTCAGCAGTGCTAAGGATGTCGGATTGCAGCTTAGGCCTGTTCCCCGCTGGCAAGTGGACATCCCCTGATGGCTCCCAGGCTGCCAGAGGGATGTTTGACTGTCAGGTTAGGCCTGTTGCCCCTGGGAGTGGGCCTAAGCCAGCAGATGGACATTCCCCAAGGAGTCCCAGACTGCAAGAGGGCACATGCCAGGCTGAGGGACCCCCCGAGCACACAAATTTTTGTGCACAGGGCCTCTAGTGTGTGTGTGTGTATATGTGTGTGTGTGTATTTAATGTACTATGCTTCTAGCTCAGTAGTTCTCCATAATATTGAGCATTAGAATTGCCTGTGAAACTTTTAAAAATATCAGATGCCTAAAGATTAAATATTAATGGTTTTGGCATGGGATTTAGGCACTGTTTAAAAAACAAAAACAAAAAAACAAAACATAGGTGAAGAAACATGTAGTTTATGTCAATTAATAGAAATTATTTGAAGAAAAATTCTACACTTATGCTTACTTGTTAAGCCTTGATTTCTCTTATTTAAGATTAGTTTGCTATAAAAAGGAAATTCTAGTACTATTTTCTAAGGAACTCATCTCTTGGCAGAAGACTGACATTAAATAAGTATTTAGTAAACATATACTTTTAAGTAACTACATACAAATCTTGGTTTAAATGTAGTATGTATTGTTTAAGTGTCCTGATTTTTTATTATTTGATTTTACTCTGAAGCAATAAAAAGATTAGACTGTTGCCAGTCTACTTTCTCTCATTTTGTTCAATCTGATGTTCTTTCTCAAGCAAAATTGCTTATCATAAAATATCAGAAACATTCATGAAAATGGCTAAAATAAAAGAAACCTTTTACTTTGTACAATAATTGATCTCATATTTCAGAAGAATTTGCTTCCATAATACACTCCCAGTGAAATAAATTAAGAGATCTTTCTAAGGCTGTTCTGGTTTCAATTATTTACAAAGCCAAGAAATGGAATACATATTATTGTTTTATTTTCTATAGTTCCTAGTATCTGAAATTATTATAGTCATGTGGAGAAAGCAGTTTAATCATGTTTTTCATGTTTGTTTAAGACTCGTGGGGAAAAAATGAAAGACAGGGAAGTGTATTTTTAAAGTATTTTGCCACTGCCCCTTTTATACCCTTAGGTGTATACCTATCATAGACTAAGCATATATTACAAGGAAATAGGGAAGAGGAAAAGCCCCATCCTCCAGACCCCAATCCCTGGAATGTGTAGGGAAGTTCAATCTTCTATTTCCGGGACAGCATCCCATGGCTTACCTTAAAACTGTGGAAGGCTAAACGTAGCTGCAATTGACAATATAAGGAGTGGGGAACAACAACAGATTTACAAAGAAATGTAATGATGCCTTGCACATGTCAGGGGCATGCCCTAAGGAGATCTCAAGTCAAAATAAATGGTAGCTTACTAGGGCACACATGTGCTACTATACTTACTCAAAAACTACTATAAATGTGAAGTTGCTAGACCTTTGATTAAAAGTAATAAGCAATTGTGTATATGTCCAATAAGTTATTCAGTCTAAACTCATTTAATCTGTTACTTTTATTTGCAATGCATGTTTGAGCAATGGCCATGCTTCCAAGTTATAAACAACAACATTTTGTTTACAGATGACAATAAACATGCTAAAACTATGAAATTACAAAATGGTCCCAATCTCCTTATACTCCAATCTCAGCTGCATATTCCCCTTGCCCCTTATAGGCAGCTGGTGACTTCTCTCATCTTGACTTCTTCCCTTATCAAAACAAAACAAAGTTCAATATCGTTTGGCAAAATCTCATTCATAGTACTGTAAACTCTCCCACATACTTTCATTGTTGCATTTTATGGATAAGAGTGTATGCCTCCTGCCCTCGCCAGTTTTGGCTCAGCAGATAGTGTCAGCCTGTGGACTGAAGGATCCCAGGTTCAATTCCTGTCACGGGTACTTATCCAGGTTGCCGGTTCAATCCCCAGTAGGGGGCATGCAGGAGGCTCATCACTGATGTTTCTATCTCTCTCTCCCTCTCCCTTCCTCTCTGATATCAAAAAAGATCTGTGTGTTTTTTTTTAAAGGGTGTTTGCCTCTTGTGAAAAGAATTTCAGACAAAACTGAGAAGGAAATTTATCAAATTATATATTTTAAGTATGTGCAGTCTATTTTATAACAAAGCTGCTTTAAACTCCTGAGTAAATGAAGATATTTTTATGATATGGAGATACTTTTCCTTACGTGTAAAATCACATGATGTTCTAACCTGATACGAAAGGTCATCTACTTTCATTATTTTAGGGTGCCGACTTACACTCTAACCTCTTCTCTCGTCTTTCCCTTAACCCTAACTAATAGACTGAATTTTATTCCCCAAGGGAATTCTAAAGGCCAAATTACAGACTGTATTCAGAACATACCTCTCTCTCTCTCCATTCTCTATCTTCCCTAATGGCCTGCATCTCCCAAGGCCTGACCCATGACAGGCAGGCAATCCATGCAGGTAGTTAATTCTAAAACTCTCTGGTAACCAGGACGGTGAGAAGGTGGATATTCTTCTCAAAGACGTCTCCAGTTAGGGATGGGAAAGAAAGAGATTCTCTGAGCTGAAGGGACGAACCATCGCACAAGTGGACATAGGGCACTGGGCATCTACGAGCGAGGGTTGTGGAAACCACAGCTTTGGGAAGGCAGCTAGTGCCTTATGAATGGAGCCTCTTGAGTAGGACTGTGGGCTAGATCCAGGTTCTGCTTTGCTATACTCATGGGAAAGTTATTCCCTCTCTCTGTCTCATTCCTCCATCTGTAAAATAAGGATAATAAAAATACCTTTCCTGGGTTGCTATAAGGGTTAAGTAAAATTATCTATGAAAAGCACTTAGCAAGAATTCAGTACATGTAGGCCTTACTCTATGAGGAGCTGGAATCAAAATTTGCTTTTTAATGCAGTACTTCTCAAACTTTAATGTGTATCTGAATTACCTGGAGATCTTGTTAAAATGAAGAGTCAGATTCTGTAGATCTAATGGGTGCTGAGACTCTGCGTTTCTAACAAGCTCCTCCGTGATGACCACGTGGCTGGTCCATGGACCACATTTTAGTAGTGAGTGAGGTTTGAAAGACGTGAAGGAGCAGACACTCGTGTGCTGCGGGAGAGAGTAGCACATGATACTTGGGAAATCTAATTGTACCGATGTGGACACATCATAGGCATTAGGGAATTAACAAAGGGAAAGACATGTCTGCTTAGCTCTACAAAAGCAATCCTAAATTATCATGTGACACAATATTAGTATATGCATTTTACTACCAGGATTTATTTTATTTTAAGAGTAAATTCTAGCCCTAACTGGTTTGGCTCAGTGGATAGAGTGTCAGCCTGCGGACTGAAGGGTCCCAGGTTCCATTCTGGTCAAGGGCATGTACCTTGGCTGCAGGCACATCCTCAGTAGGGTGTGTGCAGGAGGCAGCTGACCAATGTTTCTCTCTCATTGATGTTTCTAACTTTCTATCCCTTTCCTTTCCTCTCTGTAAAAAATTTTTTTTAAATATATTTTTTAAAAAGAGTAAATTCTATATATAAATGTTAGTCTTAACATGGGAGTCTTATCTGAGCATGCTTAGTGATTCTGGCATGATGATCTTGACATAAACGTTTAACAGAAGGAATGTTAGCTACTCATGCATTAATCCAATTATTCAATTCAATAAAACTATTAAAATTAGAATTATTTAAGTCAGGTAGGAACTGTGCTAGGCCCTTAACTTTGTTTTAAGCATGAGGGAATTGAAAGGCATGATATAGAGAAGAGATCAACAGTAAACCAAAACAGTAAGCTGATCAGTAGATTAATATCTATATAACTTAAAAAAAGAAAATGTTAAGAGGGTAAAGAAAGTCCCATGTGCCCACATCTGCTGAGCCAGTCTGCACTCATCCTGATAATAACCTGCTTTTCCTTAAGTTGATATGAAGGAATCTCCATTTCATGCAATCTCCCAAGAATGCCTATTCCTCCCTAGGCAACATCTCTATTTGATGACTATTGTCTTAAATTTTGACTCCGAGACACTCTGAAATAATTTCAAATAACTATAATTTTATCTCAAAATGGTCACGGGTATTTCTTCATTAAGAACAAATTTGTGTTTGTTGGAAAATGTTAAGAATTCCCTGAATGAATATGAACTATGGCCTCTCAATGTCATGTCTGTTGTCTGTTTTTAAAGTTGTATAAACTAGCTCAGGTGGCAAGGCTCAGTGGTTGAGTGTCGACCTATGAGCCAGGAGATCAAAATTCGGGTCCAGGTCAAGGCACAATCCTGGGTTGCAGGCTCCATCCCCAGTGTGGGGAATGCAGGAGGCAGCTGATAAATGATTCTCTCTCATCACTGATGTTTCTTTCTCTCTCTCTCTCCCTTTCCCTCTCTGAAATAAATAAATAAATAAATAATCTGTAAAAAAAGTTTCTACAGTATAGAATGAAGGAATTAAAGTGTATAATGAAAGGAGAATGAAAATAGCATTTTGATAGAACTAAGAGATAAAAACCCTGGAAAGGGCAAAATATTAACAACATAAAGACAATTACAGTAACAATGTCTACATTACAATGTCATATCCTTCCACACTTACTAGTCTGAAAAGAGTGATCAACATACTCATTTGTCTTATGTCAGCTTCCACAAAATTCTATCCAAATAAAAGAAAATATTTTATAAGAATATATAATTTTAAATTATTATTGTGGATTATCTACACTATGTTTCCTCAGCATTAACTCAAAATATCAAGCTGATGAACATATATGCATAGCCCATGGACATAGACAATAGTGTGGTGAAGGCCAGGGGAGGTGTGGGACTGGGTGGAGGAGGTTGGGGGGAGGGGGACAGGGGAAGAAAGGACATCTGTAATACTGTCAACAATAAAAAAATACATATCAAGTTGTTTATGTGCAAGCAATAACATAACCCCAGCACATTAAGATTTGTGCTGCTAGTCCCTCCTCTCTTTCTTCCTATGATTTCCCCCCCGAAAGTTTTAAATAATCTCTACATGCTCTGAAGAGCTAAATTTTTCTCCAGAAAAGTTCTCTCCTTTGAGATCCTGATTGATACAGCCAATTGCCTTGCTCTGCATAAATCTTATAGTCATCTTGCAATCTTCATAAAACTCACTATGTCTGAAAGAACCCTGTCCCCCTTCACTCCCCCATCCTGTTCATCCTCTAGTCATCCTTTAATCTGTAAATGACACCTCTATTCTCCTACTGGTTAATGACCAGAAACCTAGAAATACTACTGTGGGAGGCCTACTTCTTCCTCTCCCACACTGAATCCACAGCTAAATCCTATGGGATTTTCTTTTTAACATACTTAATTTTTCCAGTTTCTTTTTAATTACAAATTTTCAGGCATATACTGACAGATAGTTTTACATCATTTATCTCAAAGATGGTTGTACCCTGTCCATTCCACGATCATTCTCATTTGAAACTCTTCTAGTGGAGTCTTTTGGTATTTACCTGCATTATTTTAAATAACTTATTTTTCTTTTCACATTAACTTCTTTAAAAAATTAAATTGATTGAGGTTACATTGGCTACTGAGATTCTATAGATTTCAAGTGTATATTTCTATGATATTTGATTTGTATATTGCATTGTGTGCTCACCCCCCAAAGTCAAATCATCTAAAACCATCTATTTGTCCCCTTTTATCTCCTACTACCCTCTCCACGCCCTCCTCTCTAACAATCATACTGTAGTCCGTGTCTATGAATTTTAATTTTCTTTTTTATTTATTACTTTCAGTTTCATATCCCACAAAATGGATCAAAGACCTACATATAAGGTAGGAAACAACACATTACACAGAAGAAAACATAAAAACTAAACTTATGGGCTTTGGTCTTAGAGAATATTTATGAGTTGGACCCCAAAAGCAAAGGAAGTAAAGGCAAAAGTAAATGAATGGGACTATATCAAACTAAAAAAAACTTCTGCACAGCAAAACAAACCAACAACAAAACAAAAAGGACACCAACAGAATGGGAGAAGATATGTGCAAACAACAACTTTGACAATGGGTTAATATCCAAAATATATAAAGAAGTCATTCAACTCAACACCAAACAAACAAGCCAATAAAAAACGAGCAGAGGATGTCCAGGATTCTAAGGACTTTCAAACCATACTTCTGACCAATCCTCCTTATTTTACCTTCCAGCACCTGGCTTCCACTCCCTCTTCCAGAAGTAACTAATAGAGCTGGTCCTTTCCCTTCCCTTCCCTTCCCTTCCCTTCCCTTCCCTTCCCTTCCCTTCCCTTTCCTTCCCTTCCCTTCCCTTTCCTTCTTTCCTTCCTGTCTTCCTGTCTTCCTTCCCTTTCCTTCCCTATCCTTTCCTTTTTTCCTTCTTTCTTGTATAATTAACATACAATATTATATCAGTTTTAGGTGTATAACATAGTGATCCTACCTTTATATACATTATTAAATGATCACCACAATAAGTAATTACCATCTGTCACCATACAAAGTAGATATAATATTGTCTATATTCCCCTTGCTGTACATTACATTCCCATGATTTGTTTTACATCTGGAAATTTGTACCTCTTGTTTGTACCTTTACCTATTTCACTAACTCTCCCAACCTCCCTCTCTCTGGCAATCATCAGTCTGTTCTCTGTGTCTATGAGTCTGGTTTTATTGTGATTTGTTTCTTCAGCTTTTTGTTTCATTTTGTTGTTTAATTCCACATATAAGTGAAACAAATGGTATTTGTCTTTCTCTGTATGACTTCCTGTACTTAGCACAATATCTTGAAGGTCCATCTATGTTGTTGCAAATAGCAAGATTTCATGCATTTTTATGTCTGTGGAAGGATCATAAAATGATGTCTACTACCTGGTACATGGAGGCACTTCAGGAATGTCATTATAATGTTAATAAGACAGAACTGCTGCTAAAAATATTCTATATACAAAAATTTGAACAAAAGTCAGAAGATGGTATTTAAACATAGGGAACATACGAAGTATAACTTCTCATTTATTTTCATTTTTAATTAAAACAAACCATTTTGTTCCTAATACAGGCTCAGCATTATAGCAGGAATAGTGTGTGTGTGTGTGTGGGGGGGGGGGGAGTTGGATATGGTCCTTGCTCAAGGACAGGAGTAACAAAAGAAACATTTTTTAAAACCTTAGATCAAATATTATGCTAAGCACTTCATTTGCATTTATTCATTGAAAATTCCCCAAAGCCCTATGAGTTATATGGTAATAGCCATATTTCTTATTTCCATTTCATAGATGTGGAACTTGAAGTTAGTTAACTTCTCTAAAGTCACTGCTAGTAAATAGAATTTTGAGATTTCAACCTAAGCTATTAATCTCTGATAAAAACATATGAAAAGCTAAATAAAATATTTTTAAAACTTGAGCCATACTAGATAAGTTGAAATAAGATAGCATATGGTAAATTGAAAAGTGAATTGTGTTGACAATAACTGCAATAGAAGTTCAGAAGAGGAACCTATTTCAGGATCAAATTGATAAGAATTTATTAGTAAAGTGAGGTTTGAGCCAAGTTTTGAAAAGTGAGAATTTGGATAAAAAGAAGATAATTATTTGGGTGGGGAGTGCTAATCAATCTCAATGATTTCTCAATGTTATTGCAAATGGCAAGATTTCATTCATTTTTATGTCTATGGGAGGATCATGAGATGATATCCAACTAGCTGGTACATGGAGGCACCTCAGGAATGTCATTACAGTGTCCAAAAGACAGAACTGCTGCTAAAGATGTTACTTACTGTTGGGGATCATGATACCCTTTCAGAATCACATGAAAACTATGAGCACTTTCCTAAGTCAAAAGACACATACTCCTACACCCAAAAATGTGAATATAATTTTAAATTGTACACCTAAAGACCTTCGGCCTGTGGAAGAAACTCAAGTATTAACAAAACACAAGAATCTTCATTACCTCGCCCTTCTTCATCATATTAGGGTCATTCCCTGCTAAGCTCCTCTCCTTCCCAAACAAACCCCCAAACTGGTGTCTACTCTAGGGCTCTCCATGCTTTCTCCTGCATCACAGACTCTGTTCAAGCAGTTAGCATCCCTTCCCAGATGACTGCCAGGTGGCCATCTTAAATTTTAGCCATCTTTCCAGATTAGTTCAAGGTATTGGAAAGCCTCATATATGGAAAACAGTAAGCAACTGAGATGGAGAAATCAAGATCAGGAAAAAATAAAAGCAAAGCAGTGAACAAAGAAAATATAAACATTTTACATCTTATTGTATAAAAACAAGAACAGGGAGCTATAAAAAGAAATAATCATGAGATAAACAACTCATAGAAACTAAAAATATTTAAGTAGAGTTAAAAATTTCAATAGAAAGGCTGGGAGAAGATATTAAAGAAATCTGACAGGAAAAACAAAAATGAAAAGAATAAACAGTACAATAAAAAAGGTAAGCAATTTAGAAGATGAGCAGCAGACGCAGGGAACATTGTCTACATTAGAACAGGTGGATTGAGGGTTCCTAAAAGAGTATCTTAAGAAAAAAAAGATGAAAGTGATAAAGGAATTAATTTGTTTGGCCATAATGAGAGGATGTTTGCAACCCTGTTGAAGAGTCTGAAACAAGAATCAATGATAGGTACATAGAAAACTAAGCAAATTAAAAAATTAATTATATATTATATGTCTCAGTGCTTATATTTCACATTTATCATACTAGAGGGCCGGTTCATGAATTCTTGCATGGGTGAGGTCCCTCGGCCTGGCTGGCGATTGGGGCCAATTGGGGCCAGCCTACCAGGAGGAAGGACTGTGGGAAGTTGGCCAGCTCTGATCAGAGATAGCCAGGGGGAGGGACCACAGGAGATTGCTGGCCCAGGGAGGTTGGCTGTGGGAGTGCACGACCACCAGGGGGAAGCTCCTGCATTGAGCATCTGCTTCCTGGTGTTGAGTGCCCATCATAGCTACCAGTTGACCAGTCATTTAGTTGTTTGATCACTTAGGTTTTTATATCCTATCTAAAAAAAAGAGTAATATGCAAATTAGGCATCACTCCATGACAAAGATGGCTGCCCCCATGGCCACAAGATGGCAGCGCCCATAGCCACAAGATGTCTTCCCCAATAGCCACAAGATGGCAGCGCTCAGTCCAGCTCAGCCCTGCCACTGAAGTGGTCAGGCCTGTTAGCCAGGCAGGTAACGAGTGAGGCAGAGGGCCTAAGGGGTAGAACAGGTGATCAGTGGGTGCTGGGGTTCCCCTTCCTGGGCCAGAGGACTTCACCAGAGGCCTCAGGCACGGGCAAGGGGGGAGTCGGTAATTGGAGGGGAGAGGGGTGGAGCCGGTGATTGGAGTGAACTACAGAGGAAACACCTTTTCTTAATGCTCATTGGCTAAGCTCCCTGTATGCCACAGGTAATATTCTTAGTAACTTGGGTAATAAGAACCCAAAAAGGCAATCTAGGGTTTTTCCACCACACTTCTGGAGAAAAAAATGAAGGTCCACTGCTGGAGGGCTAAGAAATGTCATATCCTGCCCTAGCCAGTTTGGCTCAGTGCATAATGCCTCGGCCTGCCAACTGCAGGGTCTGGGTTCAGTTCTGACCAAGGGCATGTACCTAGGTTGTAGGCTCCTCCCTGGCTGGGGCCCAGATCAGGGCATATGCAGGAGGCAACCAGTCAAAGTGTTCCTCTCACTTTGATGTTTCTCTGTGTTTTTCCCTTCTCTTCCACATTCTCTAAAAATCAATGAAAACATATCCTCAGGTGAGAATGGGAAGGGAAGGGGAGGGGAGG
>PVJC01009710.1:0-45284 GCA_004026665.1 Murina feae
GCAGGCCCCCGGCAGGTAGACACACACAGGAGGACTGCTCCGAGCCTCAGATGCGGCTGGGGGCAGGTCCCCAGTGGCCACACACACACATACACACACACACACAAAAGGCGCCTGGCAGACTGGGGCCATCATAGGACATCCACTGAGGGGTCCCAGACTGTGAGAGGGCACAGGCCGGGCTGAGGGACTCCCTCCATCCCGAGTGCACAAATTTTTGTGCACCGGGCCCCTAGTAAGAAAAATAATACTAACTATATGATGACAGATGTTAACTATACCTATTGTGTTGATTATTCTGCATTTAATATACAAATATAACATCATTATGTTGTATTCCTGAAACTAATTTAATATTATGCCAATTGTACATTTATAAAAAAAATCACATAATAATTTCATTTTTAATCTCACAATTAGTGGTAAAGAGATACACATTTGTACTTTTCATGAATTTGGGTTTAAATCTAGGTTAAAATTTTTTTCTATTGACCTTCTTTTGACTTAGGAAATGATTAATTATATAGGTCATAGATTCGAATTACTTTAGATACAATTTCCTTTGGTTTATGTACCTTATGATGAGCTAAATATTGTACTCTAAGATTAATAGCAAAAGAAAGGTGTTGAAGACAGGTGTACTCTGTGTGGAGTCACTGTTCCTCAGGAGAGACATATGATCATTGACTTGGGGATCTTAGTCTGATGTGCAAAGGAACAAAAAATGAGAAGGATTAAAGTCTTGCTTTATCGTTTACTTTATAGTATTAGCTTGCATTAAATAAATTATAAACCTATCCTTCTTACCTTCTTTAGAAATAGTTTACAATCCCTAATGTCTTGTGATTTATCAGAAAACCTTTATGGTAAAGATTGTATCGCCCAGACACCCAGAAGGAGAGACGGCTCAAAAGATAGGCAGCGTGTGTTTTGGGGTGGTCTAGTCTGGTAAAACCCTCACTTGGGGCGATAAACTTTCTGCTTCCTTTGTTAGAGAATATTTTGGAGTCGTAAGCTCAGACATCTTTAAAAGTTGACTCATACACATTTTGTGGGCGTTTAAAAAGGTCAGATATCTTCAGGAGGAGCAAGCATCTCTTGTAGGAACAGATCTTTTTTGTTAGGAGGTCAGGCTTGGGATCCAAATGCAACCTATGGTAATGATTTTTCTGCACCAGCTTGAATAGGCTGAAGCAATAGTTGTGAGAACTAAATGTTCATGTATGTAGACTGGTCAGATAACAGTGTGTTCCTTAATTCAATAAATTTATTTTACTCAGTTGTTTAAGGCCTGCCTGGCAGAAATTAAGACCATAAGATAACATTTAAAGGAAACATTGCTACTCATAATTCTCACTGTGTGGTTGAGATGGTTTTTCTGAGTTTTTATTGCCTTAAAAGTCACAACTATGATTATCATGACTGTTGAATAAGACAGTAGACACAAGATGTGACAGGGGCTGTAGTGAAAAGAGTTTCATCTAATAATTTGTAGGACCTTGGGTACAGGAAAACAGAGCCCAAAGATATGATAGTATCGTCAAGTAATATCTCAAGTAGAATGGCCCTTATTGATCTGTAAAATTGTCTCTGCCTTAAGGGGATTATGATCTGGTATGGAGGATATGTTAACAATCTCCCTTAACAAGAAGAGTGAAATGTAGGTACAGGTACAACCAAATGTGGTTGTGCAGGGACGTGTCAGGGCACCTGGCTAAGGTGTGTGTTTGGGGCCTGCAGTCCAGCTTGGTTCTGTCCACCGAGCTGTTTCCTGGCACACAGTTGAGTCAGCCTGAGGGAGTGGGTATCTTCCCAAGGGGGCATCTGTTTTCTAATCTGTACAGAATCACTTATGAACTAGCTTCAGCCCAGGTCCTGGTGGACTATAGAAGAGGGATTACACCTCTGAAGGAAATAGAAATTCATGGCTCTGAGGTGACTGGCACGTGTAGTACTTGAAGGGTACCTCTTTCAGCCAAATTTTGCTAGCCCTTCAAATTCCAGCTCTAGGGTGGGAAGATTTTCTTGGGTCTGAGCGGAGTGTGAATTGAGGTGTCCACCTCTGTGTCCCTGTCCTGGACATGTAGCTTCAGAGCACTGCCTCCCTCCTGATCTGCCTTTCCTCCATGAGACTGTACACTGCTTGAAGGAAGGGAGAATAGTCTTTCTCAGCTTGTGCCTGGCACAGCAAAAGGGTCGAGGATAAAGGAACTCTGGGGTGGGAGGTGAGGTTTGAGGAGTAGTGCTTCCAGGCCAGAAGGGAATGATTCTGAACAAAGGAGCTGAACAAAGGAGCTTTTGTCCTCATGGAGTTTGGGGTTTGGCACGTTGAAGTGTTGTGGTTCCCCAGCCCAGAAGCTCACTGAACCCTCTCTTTTTAGGTTTTTATGAAGGCATATTGCATAGGCATGACTCATTGACTCATTGGCCTCTGATGATTGCCCCTCTCCCCTTCTAGGAAGTCAGGGGGTGAGAGTGAAAGTATACCCCTCTCTTCATGGTTGTTCCTCTGGCAACCAGTGCCCACCCTTAGATGCTTTCCAATAGTCACCCCATTATTATAAACCCAGTTGTGGAAAGGGGCTTATTATGAATAATAAGACACCATTTCACTTTTAGGGCTCCAGAACATTTTCAGGAATTAAGGACAGGAGATTAAATCTAATCTAATAAAAGAGTAATATGCAAATTAACCATCACTCTGAGACACCTAAGCCATGCCCACCAGCCAAACCATGCCCACCAGCCAATCAGAGCAGCTGTATGCAAATTAACCCAGCCAAGATGGAGGCTGGCAGCCACGGAGCTAGAGCAAACAGGAGGCTTCATTGCCTGCCTAGGCCTACGAGGCTTCTGTTGCAACTGCCTGCCTAGGCTGGCTGGACCTCTGCTCAAGGCAACAATGTTTCAATTATAGAAGATAAATAAATCCCAGAAACCTGATTCCAGCCAGCCTGGTTGGGACCTTGGGTCAATGGGAGCTGTGAGCAGCCTGAAATGGCTCTCAGCCCCTCACCCAGGCTGGCCACACCCCCATGGGGTGAGGGTCTCCACCGGGGGGTCTTGGCCAGCCTGTAAACAGCCATTGGCCCCTCACCCAGGCTGGCCAGGCACACCAGCAGGCAGAAATCCCCTGGAGGGGTCCCAGACTGCGAGAGGGCACAGGCCAGGCTGAGGGACCACCCCCTCCCCCTTGATTGCACAAATTTTTGTGCACCGGGCCCCTAGTATTACATATTAATGAAAGATGCTGCCATTGCTCTTACCACTCAGGAAATTCCAAGTCATTGGGGAGCTCTGAGCCTTACTTTGGATCATATATATTTCTTATAAATCACAAATTATACACGTACTCTAACATTCAAAGTGCTGTGTTCAAGGAAATGCTCACAAACATTCAGAGATAATGTAGTGTGACGAGTGGTAAAGAAAAGGAACTTCAGTACCTGCCTGCTTGAGATTGAGTTCTGGCTCCACCATTTATTAGCTTAATTACTATGGGCAAGTTACTTAACCTTTGTGCTTCAGTTGATTTATGAAATGAGGAAAATAATAACATCAACTTCCTAGATATTAGGATTAAATGGGTTCATGTATATAAACTGAGAACAACACCTGCCATATATGAGCAAAATAGTATCTCCATATCCTTGAATGAAATTTGCAAAGGGGTATTATTCCAAGTCCATTACCACATATTAACCACGAACAACTTTTAAAACAATGGTAGGTGGTGGGCATTCCCTATTTATAGATGAAGAAACTGAGGCAAAAACACACAATGTGACCAAAGTCTTAAAGCCTTTACATAGAAGTGTCAGAATTTGAACCCAGGAAGTATGACTCAGAATGCTCTTCATACCTACCAATAGCAAGTGTCACAGCATGATTTAAGACCATGTTTTTTTGTTGTGAAGGAAAAGAAAGCCTGCTTTTAAGCTAGGCCAACTGAAGGGTGGATATTGGACATCTGAAATGAGTCATTGGGTTAAGTGCCAAAAAAAATCCACCCTAAAATTAGGAGTTTCTTCCAAATTCTCACCTCTAAAGGTCCTTGGTATCAATCTCTTAACCAAGATTTTTAAAAGAGCTTATTATTTTTTTAACCCAAACAGATTCATCAAAGTGATATCAAGGATAAATAGTTTATAGAATGAAGTTTTTGTTTGTTTTATTAATCTTTTTCAAGTAACTACTTCAGTGTCAAAATATTCTTAGGAGTGGGGGGATAAAGAACTTGTAGCTGGCAGAATCACAAAGCGATAGTTCATTTTGACTACTCTTCCGATGGTGGGTGTGTGTGCTTTGGCATTTTCAATGACCTTTTGAAGAAGGGCTGATCCTGGGAGTGGCAATGGTTTCTCCTGGTTCTAGGCAGCCTTATGAGGGAATCAAGCTGTGTTTACAGGGTTCTTTTATTCTCAGTGTTTTCTGCATGAACAATTAAAAGGACTTTGAGCCTAGCCGGCGTGGCTCAGTGGTTGAGCATCGACAGGGCACATGCCCGGGTTGTGGGTTCAATCCTGGGTATGGGGCTTACAGGAGGAGCCGATCAATGATTCAATGATTCTCTTTCATTATTGATGTTTCTGTCTCTCTCTCCCTTCCTCTGAAATCGATAAAAATACTTAAAATAAAAAAAGGGCATTGAGTTGTTATCTGTTTCTGGTGACTTGGCTAGTCATCTTGGGGAATTTGCTGCTTCGTGAACACTTGTCCAGTTCTGCCAGTTTGCCCTTAATTTATAGGGAATCAGAACAAAAAGACAATGTGTGCTTGTCTGCAGCCTTTCTTTGGAATTCCACTTGAAAGATTGGAGCAGCTATGAGTTGTATCCAAATGTGCTAGCTTTAGCACTTAATAATATTGCTTTTCTTCCAAGCAAACTGACCTGGGCAGGTGAAGGTCACGTTTTCCGGAATGGGCCTTTGTCTTCTGACCCATGTTGTATTACTGTTTGCTGTTGTAGCAAGGTCTCCATTCAGATGTAGATATATTATTAAATCCATTTTGCTCTGGCTGTTGACCTTTCCGGGTTTTCGTAGTGGGGATTGAGAGATGTGGGTGGAAGTTTGATTTTGGAATCAGATTGAGGACATACCTATCCTGTCCGAGAAGAGCCAAGGCTGCCAAAAATAGTTGGAAAACCATGTTGCCCAATCCCGAGTCCAGTTGTCAGAATCCCTCTACAGTACCCGTTCCTAGGTGGTGTTTGAGTCTCCATTCAGACATTTCCTTAGGCAACTTTTTGAAACCACTTGAAATTCCCACTGCTAGTCCTAATTCTAAATCCTAGGCTTTGAATAAAATAATGCCTTTCCCATGTATTGAGTATCAGGTCATGGGTACATTGTTATCATGTCCTTCTCTGGGTCTTCTCTTTTCCAAAGAAGCTGCTACCTACTCTTTCCTCATGGAATGTCTGGCACCATTTCACATCTTGGTCTGTCACCTTGGAATATATGTACTTAAGGTTTGTTAAATGGGGCTAAGAATAGGGCTCTGGGGCTGGTTGGCCTGCCCATTGCAGAGTAGGACAGCACCAAACTTGTCAGTTAACTCCAAGCTTACTATGAAAATGATTTTTCAGAAACAGAACGTACATACCCTACAGGTATTACTCAAGAGAACGGAAAGCATATGTTCAGACCAAGACTTGTGCGTGAATGTTCATTGTCACATTATTCACCATAGCCCTGAAGTGAAACAACCCAAATGTTCCTCAATGAATAAATAGCTAAATATGTTCTATTAGTACAATGGAATAAAAATGAACAAAGTACTGATATATGCTACACCATGAGTGAACCTTGAGTCATTCTGCTAAGTGAAAGAAATCAGACACAAAGTACCACATGTTGTGTGATTCTGTTTATAAGAGATGTTTAGGCCAATCTGTAAAGACAGAATGCAGGTTAGTTCTTGCCACATGCTAGCAGGAGGAGGATATGGGGAGACACTGCTTATGGGTATAGGGGTTCTTTCTGGGGTTGATAAAATGTTCTGGAATTAAGTAGTGGTGATGATTGCACAACACTGAGAATGTATTAAAAACCACTAAGTTGTACATTATAAAATGGTGAATGTTGTGGTGTGTGTTATGTCTCAAAAAGCTGTCATAAAAAATGGCTATTACCTCCCAGGTGAAGGTGAGGATATATGAGGATGAAATGAAATGACACATACAATACTTAAATGAACATAGTATGTATTCAGTTAAAGGAGCATAGGATGTATTAAGTTAATGACCACTAGTGTTGCTCTTAAGGAAATTAATACTGCTGAAATATCAGTACTTTTCTTTAATTCCACCTCTCTAGAATATTACCTGTTACGTAGTATGCAATCAGTATTTCCCCATTTCTGTTCAGCCACATTCAGGAATGTGCTTGTCTTTTGTGTTCTGCTTCTTCAGGGAGTTATTGAATACATATCTCCTGGGGCCTAACTGAGCTACTTTGGTCCAGTACAGTGATGGACTGATACAGAGCTCTTCACAGCTCATGTTTCAGTGTGGAAGTTGGCGTTAGGAGTAGACTCAGCCTTGAGAAGGAAAGGCTCTACCTTAAATTCAAGTTGAAAATGGGGGAAAATGATTCTTGAGCTCCTATCCCCCCCGCCCCCAGTAATATATTGCTGCTTTATGTTTCTATAAGAACTTCATTGGCTTGTGGAGGATGTGACTCCTCATGGGTCACTAACAGTTAGTTCCCTGGAGAGCAGATGACTTCATCTTGGTTAAATAAAATCTCAGTGCCTCGAGATGTAACCAGTTTAAACTGATCATTTGTTCTGCTGAATCCAACTCACAACTTCTACAAGTAAGGAATTGTTATTTTAAATTAAGATAGAAGCATTTTTTCCTGAAACTAACTCAAAAATATTTCATTTTATGAACTTGGCATTCCATTGATAACACTGAGTTAGTTTCTTTTACAGTTATGTCAGCAAGGTGCTATTTGCTCATATGGAGGCTCCGGAAAAGATATAGACCTGTTGTGTGTACTATCCAGCATTCTTTCTAGAAGACTAGTGGGCATGTTTTTCCTTTGGTCTCTAAGGAAGGGTTGTGCTTCGCATTTTCCTTCAGTCTTCTGTATACTATGTGTCGTGTGGTTGATCACTTTTCCTTGTTACCGTAACTTGTTGGGAGGCTTAGGATCCAGTTTCTGGCTCACCTTCAGGGAGTCCCCAGGATTCCTTCCTGGCCTTTTATGTACCACCCCCTTTCCAGGTTCCAACTTTGTTTCCTACTCTTATTTTCACGTCATGTCTAACTTATATTCTTTTATTTTTAATTCATCAAGAGCTGCTTTTATAATTCTTTGGGAGACAAGAGGGAGACAGTACCACCATTACTGAAGCAATATTTAAAAGTTTAAACTCCCCCCCTCGCCCCCCGCCGCCCCGCCATGAACCAGGAGGAATGGGTGAGAAGGCAAAACTGTCCAAAAAGAGTTTGTAAGGTTTTTATTTTTGAAGCTTTTTCTGAGAATCTCTTTTCTCCTTTTTAACAGAAGTTGGTGATGTGGCAAAGCAGTACATAGAGAAAGGCCGTTTGGTTCCAGACCACGTGATCACGCGCATGATGCTGTCGGAGCTGGAGAACCGGCAGGATCAGCATTGGCTGTTGGATGGTGAGTGGGACCCGTGGGTAAGTTGGGTTTCTGGGAATAGCTTGTTCCTAATAGAATTCCATTATTGTTCCAGTTTGATGATGCCTTTTCTTTCCATGACGATGTTGTCGTAAGTATATCTGAATCCAGAGGTTCCTTCATTCATAATAGGCCACAAAAATTTAAGCCAGGAGTTATCATTTTCACCTGTCAGATTAAAAAAGATAGAAAATTTGAAAATCTTTTATTGTGTATGTGGGAAATAAGTGTTGAGTATACAGTGTGCAACCTTTGGAGGACAGTTAAACAGTCTTTATACTTTTTGTTTCAGCAGTTCTTTGCTGGATTTCTTGCCTAAAGATATAGCTTCAAGGATGTTTATTTTCAGCAAGACATTGGTAATCATCTATGTATCTATCATAGGGATGTCTTAAATTTGGTATTTACCTATGTTATTACATGAATAGATCTCAACATAAACTGACAAGTGACAAAGCTAGTTGTCGTATAGCATATATTGCGTATTATTTATGCAGAAATAGAGGGATGGCATAATATTACTGTATATACTTAGAAACACATGCATAAACTATCTTTGGAATATAAAAAACTTGTAACAGTGGTTGACTCTGGGTAAGCATTAGGATTTGGAGACTTCCTTTTCACCGTGTATACATACGCCCTGGTACTGTTTGATTTTTAATATGTATTTAAACAATACATGGGCCTGATCTGAAAACTGAGTGGTTCCTAACCTTTGTAGGCATTAGGGATCCCTTGATGACAACTATGATATTTCACCCAAGAACATACGTACATACTCACACACAAAATGCTGCACAATTTTGTACTTAACAAGTTGGAATTCAGAATCTTCTACTTTAAGTTTGCTGATGAACATACTGCTTTCTATGCACAAAAAAATGGATTGAGAAATTTAGCTCTAACAAACCTCTTTCCACTGCAGAGCTGTTTTTGTCTAGTTCACACAGTGCACACATTTCGGTCTTAATTTGGTGAAACTGAAACCTCGGGAAGCTGACAGTTGAAACCTTGTTTGCCCGCTAAAGAGAAACCAGAGGAATTGTCCCACATTCAAACTATTAGGTTGCCTGTATTTCAGCTAAAGTCTAGAGCCACAAACCTCCAAAATTACTGATATGGTAGAGTATTTATTCTATGACATTGTTTCTCAAAGTATATAACATGCAGTGCTTTTAATGGCTAGACCAGAAAATAGACTTTGTGTTCAAATATATTTAGAAAATGTCAGTTTAAGTATTAATTGCTAACACTGTATGTCAAGAATTATTCCGAACACTTATAGGGTTCCATTACCTGCCCAGAGTTAGTGTCAAAGTTAACCAGTTTCCTTTACTTCAGGATTTTGCCAAACTTATTATTTTTTTTTATCCTCACTGGAGGATATTTTTCTATTGATTTTTAGAGAGAGTGGAAGAAAGGGAAAGACAGAGAAATATTGATGTGAGAGAAACACATCGATTGGTTGCCTCCTGCACGTGACACGAAAAGCCTTCCCTTGACTGGAATCTAACCTGGGACTCTTCGGTCCACAGGCCAACGCTCTGTCCACTGAGCCAAACTGGCTAGGGCTTGGCAAACTTTTAGTATGATCGTGTGATTTAATCCTTCATAGAAGGAGACATCATGAGGTATTTTTTGACCCTAGAATCTCCTGCCTCATACTTAACACCCATAGGATTTGTTCTGTGGAGCATCTTACTAGAGGCCCAGTGCACAAAAATTTGTGCACTCGGGAATGTCCTTCAGCATAGCCTGTGCCCTCTAGCAATCTGGGACCTCTCAGGAGATGTCCACCTGCTGGCTTAGGCCCGCTCCCCAAGCAATTGGGCCTAAGCTGGCAGCCAGACATCCCTTTGGCAGCCCAGGGGCCCTCGGGGATGTCCACTTGCCAGCGGGGAGCAGGCCTAAGCTGTAATCTGACATCCTTACCTCTGCTGAGGAGTTGGGAGAGGCTCCTGCCACCACTGCTGTGCTGGCAGCTGTCAGCCTGGCTTGTGGCTGAGCAGAGCTCCCCCTGTGGGAGCACACTGACCACCAGGGGGCAGCTCCTGCATTGAGCATCTGCCCCCTGGTGGTCAGTGTGTGTCATAGTGACCAGTCATTCCCAGTGGTTCTGTTGTTAGAGTCAATTTACATATTACCCTTTTATTATATAGGATAGAGGCCTGGTGCATGGGTTGGGGCTGGCTGGTTTGCCCTGAAGGGTGTCCCAGATCAGGGTGGGGTTCCTGCTGGGGTGCCTGGCCAGCCTTGGTGAGTGACTGATGGCTGTTTGGAGGCTGGCCACAGCCCCTTCAAGGTGGGTGTCTGCCCCTGGGGTGCCTGGCCAGCCTGGGTGAGGGGCTGAAGGCCGTTTTCAGCTGGCCACATCCCCTTCAGGGAGTGGGGTCCTGCTGGGGTGCTTGGCCAGCCTGAGTGAGTGGCTGATGGCTGTTTGCAGTGAGGCTGGCTGGAATTTATTTAAATTCTAAAGTTGAAACTTTGTTGCTTTAACTAGAGCTCAGGTCGGGTTGCCCCTGACAACTCAGGCTCCCAGTGCTTCCTTGAGCCCAAGGCTAGAAGCAGATAACTGAGGTTCGTTTATCTTCTATAATTGAAATTTTGTTGCCTTGAGCGGAGGCCAAAACCGGCCTGGGCAGACAGGAACCTTAGCTTCCTCCATCACCAGAGCAAGCCTCCTGCTTATTCTAGCTCCGTGGCTGCCGGCCACCATCTTGGCTGGGTTAATTTGCATATAGTCACTCTGATTAGATGGTGGGCGTGACTTAGGTGTAATGGAGTGGGGGTCAATTGCATATTACTTTTTTATTAGAATATATATATATATATGTATATATATATATATACATATATATATATATATATATATATATATATATATATATATATATAACTGACTTCAGAAAGGAAGGGAGAGATAGAAACATCAATGATGAGAGAGAATCATTGATCAGCTGTTCCCCTACACATATGACATTGGATTTGTGTCTCAGAAAGACTGTTGGCTTAGCATTAGAGGAGGGATTAGGTGTTTGGGCAGGGATGTGGTGGTGACTAGAAGCCAAAGAAGAGATTGGTAGAATAGTTGGACCAAGGGATGTTGAAGGTCTGAATTTAAGCAATAGCAATATGATGGAAAGAAGACATCATTTGGGAGAAGAGATTGAGCAGGAATTGACAGCGTTGTGGCTGATGTTAGGTAGCACAACCCTGGGTTTTCTTTTATTGTCTTCCAAGCTTTTTGAGTTTCTTGGGTATCATCACATCTTCAGCCAGGTTAATTTCTCCAGACACTATACATTTAACTCACAAGAGTTAGCCCTCCAGTACTTCTTGGGTAGGTGTCTGCCATGACTGATAAACTTTGGCTTCACCACCACCTAACAGTAATTTCTTGAGTTTAAATTCTTTAATGTAAGACTTCTCAACTTATAAAGCGAACTTTTTTAGTAAACTTAAAAAAATCTGTTTTAAAAGGGTATCATCTGTGTTACAGACTTTTGGGGATGTGGTCAGTGTAATAATAATTAACCCCAGGTCGTAGCAGACTGCTCATTTCAAATCTCAGATCTTTTCACTTATTGGCAGTGTGTGTGACCTTGGCAAAATACCTGACCTCCGCATCCTATTCTGCATGGAAAACGGGTTAGAAAAGTGTTTGTAAGGATGAAGTGAATGAATATATGCAAAGTGCTTAGAAGAATGTTTGCATATAATAAGTGCTATATAAGTATGAGAGTCTGCTGTTATTATTTATTCCTGATATGCAATTTTTTTGTGGTGACTTTATGAAGTATTAAGTTCAAATGTAGATTTAAAAATATTTAGCTATGTGAAGTCAAAAAGTCAGTTCAGCTATGAAGTGTTTTACGTGTCTTTTCAATGTTTTGCTTTTGCCCTAACTTCCTCTCGGGGTGAAAAACTGAAGTTCTTTTACATTCTAGGTCTGTTTTTAATCAAGTACGTCAGTCTCCTAACTGACTTTGTTTGTATATTTCTCCTTGAACACCCCATCTGGTCACTTTGTCAGTTGTGATTTTTCTGTAAAGCTCTGGAATAAATCCATTTGGCAAAGTGCGGAGTGTCAGGAATGCTGAGTTCTTGTGTTCAGCCTTAAAACTCCGGGGTGCGGGGCACGTGCTCTGAGGAGGATGTGGCTGTCGAGTGTGAGAAAGGTGATTGGGTGTGGAAAGGTCAAGCGAAAAATTCTGGATGATGAATGACTCATCATCTTGGTCCATATGGCTGTAGAGAGGCATCCTGCAAACGGTGGGTGGAAATGAGTCCAGTGGATGCAAGCCAGGGGAACGGCAAGGGGGTTGGTTGGTTGGATGATGGGGTTGGTGAATGCTCTGTGGTTTGGTCAGCTGTGTCCTTGCTAAAAAAAGCTCAGCACCACCTCGCCTTCACAGTGTACTTTCCAGTTGGGTAAGAAACATTCTTTTATGCATTAATATGTGTATATATGTGTGGGTTTCCCCCCTGCTTTTTTCCTATAATTTCCCTGGAAGGTAAAAGTGTGAGAGCAGTATTTAAAAAATAGTTTTCTTTAACTTTTAAGAAAAATATTCTACCAGAGAAATGTAATGCACAAGATTTCTAAATTTGTTATAAAACCAAATTTTAGTTTCATAGGAAAGGTATTTCCTGCTTACTAAGGTGAAATAGTAACTAGGGAATAATAACCAACTCTTTAAAACAAATACAAATTCTTTACTCTTTTAAAAGAGGGCTGGCAATAAGGTGGGCTGGTAGGGCGGTTTGTTGGTATTAGGCACTTTTCACTTCTAAACTTGAATGCCTTCCCGTGCATTAAACAGTAGTCCTAATTGATCTCCAGATAGCAAGACGTACCAGAATTGTCTGCCAGATGATTTTAGATGTAGTGACCAAATATTTTAAACTTGTTCTCAAAGTTTGGTGTCACAGAAAGCAGACTTAAAGTTGGGGAATTATATGTGGAAAATAAGTTAAAGACTTTTCAATGGAGAAAAAGATAACCTTTAGAATGAGAGTCCTCATTCGGTCCATGGCTGCCTGCTCCATATGTTTTTTGTGCTAAGCAGTGTTGCTTTCTGCTGCTTTCCATAGGAATTCTGGGATTTTTTATTTTGTTATTTCTAAAAAAGACGTCTGAGCTGCTTGAATGTTTGCGGTGTTTTCTATGTATTTGTTTCCCTGAGTTTAGATGACCTCAGACCTGAACTCTTCCAGGGTACATACTCACTCTGAGTCCTAGGTATCTAAATAAAGGCCGGCACTGGGAGACCAGACTACAGATGCTGGACCTGGAGTCTTTTGTTCTGACTTTGCAAATGTGTTTTACCATGCTTTACATAACTGCTCTAACCTTATCCCTCCATATTTTTCTTTCTGAGTCAGACAACTCTGAATATTGTCAGATCCCACTGGGCAACATATGCCTATAGAAAAAAGCCGATAATCACATAACTCCTGAATCACATCTTTGAAGAAATGCCAAGGGCAATTGTTTTTCTGTTGCCTTTGTGAATGTAGGGTATTTTTCAAGAAGAAACTATAATAGGTTTATTTGGAAGGTCACTGAACAACAACAGCAGAAAGCATCAGGCTTTCTCTCACTCTGTGCATGCACGTATGTGTGTGAGAGTAATACATTATGTTACTCATTTTCCTTCAAATATGTAGTCCTGAAAAATATCAGATGACCTTCGTATCTCCCCCACACCATCACCATTTATCCTCCCTATACCTTCTTCTACTTCCACCCCCTCCCCCAACCTTTGTATCCAAGGTCATTGTTAAGGCAATGATATATACGCTGATACTCAGAATGGAAGATTGGGAGAAATTGGAATGGTTCCTGGAGAATGGAGAGTGGTCATAGAATTGATGGGACTCTGCTAGGCTACTGTGGCAGTTATGTCTCTGCCAAGCAGAGAGTGAACAATCAAAATCATTGGTTCCTCACCAGACTTGTCCTTCTGACACACCCATAACTCACCCCTCCTTGTAGTTCTATTCGTTCATCAAACATTTTTTATGCACATCTAGAAGGCTGAAATACCTATTACATCCTGGGTATTGCTAAAGTGAATCAAATATAACTACACCTGACTTTGCAGTGGGATGGTGTCAGTGAAGAAAAAAAGAGGGAAAATTATTACAGAGACACTAGAGGTAGAGTAGGCTCATCAGGAGCTCCTAACGATGTATGCAGCCAATCATGCCACAGATGGCATCGTTTCTGAAAGATAAGTGGAATTTTTTTTCAAGAAAGACACAGTCTTCTTGGTGAAAATGACAAAGTGGATGTGCATATAATTCGTCTAAGTGCCCAGACATCACAGTACAGCAAGAGGATGGGCAGAACCTGGCCATCTGGGAATTAGAATCTAGTGGTGATTCAGCCTTTGAGCTACCCTAGACAGTGAGGGTTGTCTTTTATTTTTCTTTGATTTAAATCCAAACTATATGAACTTGGATTACCAATTTTGTCAATGTGAGATCAAGAGTATCTAAATGAAAAGCAAGGTGTTTTCTTCATTTGGTTGGACTCCCTCCTGAGACCCTAATCCCATGTCCATTTCTGATATATTTCTTTTGATTGATCTGATTGCTGCCTTGGGATGAGGAACAATCTTAATATAGTAGACAGTCCTGACTTTGTTTATGTGGTCTGTTTTTTCAGAGAGAAGGACTATCTAAGCATTAAGGGACATATGGAAAACATGTGTGTCCAGATATTTGAGCATACCCTAGAAAAACTTGGTTCTGAGATCAAAAGTGAATTGAGTGCACATTTTGTGTGTTCTGATGTGCTTGGCACTGGTCCATCTGAGGAGAGAAAAGCACTTGTCCTGACCTCATAGTCCAGGAGGAGCAAATGCTGCACAAACAGCTGCAAGTCTGGAATGTAATAGGTGGTCAAATGGTAGATATGTGTATGTGTTATAATTATTATCAATGTTAGGAGACAGACATATATTTTTAATTTTTACATTTCAGACTTAGACAGATATTGTCTCTTTACAGTGAACAGTAACCTCGTGTACTTAATATACTTCCTTCTACCTTCTCTTCCAACTTGTGTTTTGGCCTTGTTAATATTTTTCTTCTGTATTTTTAATTTCCCATTATTTGGTCTTACATTTAAAAAATTTAAATGAATTTTCTGTCATGTTCTCCGCTCCCTGTCAAGCCCCGCCCCTCCCCCCCACCATTTCTCTGTTCATTTTGTTTTGATTAATCTCTTGGTGATATACCTATGATTACTAGAAATCATTGCATTGTGCACTTTAAATGAATGAATTGTGTGGAATTCTATGTGAATGAAGCTGCATTTTTTTTTTTGACAAAACTTTTCATCACTTAATTGACAGGATTTTTAAAGATAGTTTTTCCTTCCTTTTCTCTTTCCTTCCCTCCTTGCTTATGAGGGGCTATGGTCACGAGTTTGCATGTTTGAAAACGTCTTTTTGTTGTTCAGCAGTCCTTGTGTCCTTCAGAACTTTGTAGCCATTGTTCCATCTGCTTCTGGCCCGAATTATTGCTCTGTAGAAGCCTTGGGCCAGTCTAATCCTCACCTCCCCCCATTTTGAATAGCATATTTTTTCTATACAGACTTCCTGAAGAATCGTTTCTTCTTACAGCATGCCCAGTGTTTCCCCCACTCCTTTACATAGTGTGTCCTTTTGATCTGCAATTCAGCTCATTCCCTTTAGGGAAGTTCTTCTGTGTTGTATCTTTTTTTTTTTTTTTTTATCCATATTGGATATCTTTGAGTATTCTTTGTTTTTATTATATTTTATTTAAATTTTTGTTGTGTTTCCTTCTGCCTTCAACCATATTCTGGTCTTTTACTTGAGGCCAGGGTTGAGCAAAGCTTTGTTCATGTTCTGTGGCTACTTTGTAATTTTTCTACTTGTCTGTGCTCAAGCTGCAGAGCTTTTGCAGGTCCTCTGCCCTGTACCTGCAGTGCTCTGCACGCAGATATCCACGTAGATGCTGTGTTCAGATCTCTACTCAAATATGGCAGCTCCGAGAGTCCTTCCTGTACCATCCCATCTACCCTTGCTGCCTCTATTCTTACTTTACAATCAATGACATAACACATTTATATGTATATTTGGTGTTGTCCATCTTCCTTATACCCTCACGTCCAATGTAAGCCTCAGAAAGCAGATTATGTATGTTTGGCATGGCCATATTGCCAGTACCCACAACAGTGTTTGCTTTTTATTTTTATTTTATTAATTTCAGAGAGGAAGGAACGGGAGAGAGAGAAACATTAATGATGAGAGAGAATCATTGATCAGCTGCCTCCTGCATGCCCCCTACTGGGATTGAGCCCACAACCCTGGATGTGCCCTTGACCAGAATCAAACCCAGGACTCTTCAGTCTGATGCTCTATACACTGAGCCAAACTGGCTAAGGCTACAACTGTGTTTGATACATAGAAAGGCTGATAAATATGTGTCCGATGATAGAGAGGTCGCACCTGTCACTTAATCTGTGTAGAGTGTATTCACCCTCTGTGTTTTCCTTGGAGCAAAAATGTGGGCCTATGGTGGAATTATTTAGAATTCCTATTGTGTTAACTTAGATACAATGGGACCAGTCTCTCCCTCTCTTGTTTATAGAGACTTGGTTTGAAGAACAAGCAAGCAGAATTCTTCAACAGAAGAGCCTTTAAGGAAGGAATTTGCAGACGACAGATCCTTCCTTAATGCAGTGCGCCTCTCTCTTACTGGGAAAGGGTTAGATGATTTTAGTACACTGCCTTTAAAAGCAAAGATTACAAGCTAGTATTCACCTACGTCCTTAAACAGGAAAAACCATGCTGACGTCAGAGGATCTGAATGCCATT
This sequence comes from Murina feae, assembly GCA_004026665.1. Taxonomy (NCBI): domain Eukaryota; kingdom Metazoa; phylum Chordata; class Mammalia; order Chiroptera; family Vespertilionidae; genus Murina; species Murina feae. The sequence goes on from PVJC01009710.1 coordinate 16,511, forward strand.
TAGAAATTTCCCCAGGAATGCCTAACTCATAGGAATTCATTATTTATTTTATTCAGCCACTTTGAAGAGGCAGACATTTGGTTTAGAAACAGATTTTCTGGAATATCTATCTTTTCTTTATCAGTGGATCAGTAAGTAGTGATTATAGTATATCTAGGTTTTAAAATTATTTACCATAACCTACAAGCTCTTTTAGAGCAGGACCCATTTATTACAGATCCCTTAAACACTGGAGTATAGTAGAGAGGAGCGCCAAGTGTCCCACGGAGGTTTCAGTGGGCTGGAAGTGGCTCTCAGGGCTTTCCGTACAGTGGAAATGTGGAACTCACAAAGTGTTACGGTATAGCCCGAGCTCTGTTTGGCAACATCTGGAGCACAGCTGCTTCTTATTTTTTTCCTTCCATCTGTCAATAAAAACTGGATGAGGTGGAATATAGAGGTCTTGGATATTCTATAAATGGATTAAATAATTAGGAAATGAGAGAGAGAAGGCCTTCACAAAACAGGTTTTGATGGTGATTACTTTTAAAAAGTATGTATGTTTTTATTGAAATTAGACAGAATAAGAGAGAAGGAGAGTGAGAAACATCAGTGAGAGAAAAATGTCAACATCCACCGGCTGCCCACTGCATGCCCTGGGCATAGACCCTGGTCGTAAATTGGCCACACAGGTTTGGCCAGTGGTGGATTACTTTTAACTTGCTATTGAGGCTTCTGATTGAAAACAGTCTTCCCTAACCCAAGGGAAGACTGTGGGAGAAAAACTGAACTGCCTGCTGTCCACTTCAGCTAGTCACTCGGATATTAATTGGGATGAATGATGGCTGGAAATTTGCAATTTGGTTCTTGCTTTCCCAACAAACTGGGAAGAGATAGGTGGCCTCTTCCTAGTTGGCCCCAGATCTTTATTTTTTCAATTACAGTTTACAATTAGTATTATTTTTTATTAGTTTCAGGTGTATAGCATAGTGGTTAGACAATCATATACTTTACAAAGTGTTCCCTCTGATATTTCCAGTACCCACTTGGGACCATACATAGTTATTACAGTATTATTGGCTATATTTCCTATGCCATATTTTACATCCCCATGACTATCTTGTAACTACCAATCTGTCCTTCTCAATCCCTCCACCTTTTTCACCATATTCCCCAAACCTCCTCTCCTCTAGCAACCATCAGTCTATTCTTTGTATCTATGAATCTGTTTCTGTTTTATTTGTTCATTTCTTTTGTTCTTTAGAGTCCTCATCTCTGGAAATCATAATGGTGTTTGCCTTTCTCTGGCTAACTTGCTTCATGTAGCATAACACCCTTTAGGTCCATCAATGCTGTAGCAAATGGTAAGATTTTGTTCTTAATGGAGGTAGGAAGAAGGCCTGATGTTGTGTGGCCTTTTCACAAGTTGCCAGACATAGACGGATGTTGCCCTTCAGAATTGCCATTTTGTTTTCATCAAGTGGAGGGAATGTGGCAGTGAACTCTGGCTCAGCGCCCTTCCTCTGGAGTGAATGCACTCCAAATTAGAAAAACAGAAGCGTCCTAGTTCTCTGTTCCCGTCCATCGCTACAGCTTGTTGCTGTGGCACCAGCTGCCCTCCTCAGGCACTTGGTATGGCCGAGAGGAGCAGGTGCCAAGGCCCAGTGGCCAGCACTTCTGGGAACGCAATGCCAGTCAGGAACTTAGTGACATCTCCCTGCACTTAGTAAATCTTTTTTGGGGGGTGCTGGTGATGGTGGTGGTGTCTAAAAATGCAACCTGTAGAAACCCTAATTCCTGATAGAGCTTGCCAGATTTGGGGAGAAATTTAACCACATAAAATTTTAGCTTTCAATGCGGATTGGCTGTTTGATTAATCAGGACAGAGGAGCTTTTCTAGTCTGGGTTGTGAGATGACAGATAGCCTAGCCTAGCAGAACCATGAGGTCAGTTTTTCATACTCCTGGTAAGAAATCAAACAATGGAACAGTGTCATGTGTAGTTAACAAGCTTTCTGTGTTTAAAATGTGATCGCTATTTTACGGTGCCTATTGGGTTTTCTGGCTTCCTCAACAATTAATAGACTATGTGCACTTGGAATAGATTAGCTAAGGAACTGGAATATGAAAGTCATTTAGAAAGTATGTCTTTTGAGGATTACCTTTAGTAAAAATAAAACCATACCAGACTTGGTTGCAGTTCTTTCTAAAAGGAAACATTATTAATGCTGCCACCTGTTGACAGAATTTGAGTGTGCATCTAGTCCTCTGGGTCAGTAATTCTGCCCAACAGGAATACAACTTTGGGAATAAACACAGCCCTAGCTCTCAAGGAGCTTCTATTTTTTAATAGAGGCTACAGCAAGGACATTTAAAGAAGAATACACACCCTCAACTAGAACAGCAAACTCTCCTTGGGCTTACCAATGTAATCAAAGCCTGCCTAGTCTAAATCGCTTGAGAGATAATCTCTTAAATACTTTTTCATATGCATTTAAATATTTTCATGTTCAGAATGGCCATTCTGTTACAAGATTTCCACAGATCATGCTTTATTATAACACTAGTGACCCAGTGCATGGATTCATGCACATTGAAAGGAAATTAATCAGAAGCTGGCTGGTGGGGCAGGACTGGGCAAGAAGGCTGGACATGCCCTGGAGCCAACCTTCTGTGGTCCCTCCCTGGCTTCTGGGGAGTGGGTGAGGTCTCTCTGACAGGTGGGGTCCCTCGGCTTGATCTGGGGAGATCAGGCTGGCTCTCCAACATCCCCTGAGGGGTCCTAGAGTGTGAGAGAGCACTCTGCAAAGTTGCTATTCTACTGGGTGTTCAGCAAATTAGATTCGGGGCTGACAGTGCCCCAGCAACATTATAACCCATGGCTGAAGGTGGAATCATGCGGCCCCACAAGGAATTGGGCTCCTTCCTCTCTGTTTTCAGGGTGCATAACCCGAGAACCACTACTGCCAAGTCACTGCAGCTTGGCAGTTTCTGCGTTGAGCATCTGACCCCTGGTGGTCGGTGCGTGTCATAGCGACCTGTCAGACAGTTGGACACTTAGCATATTAGCCTTTTATATATATAGATTATATATATATATATATAGATTTGATACATCTACTGCTTCCTTACAAATCCTAATATCCTAGCAATTCAATGTACTAAGGAATTCCATCTCATACCAGGAGTGGTTCTCTGGAAGAAAACTTGGATCAGTGGAGAGCAATTGTTAACTAAATGTATTTAAGATCAAAATAATCATACCTCTTCCAAGTGAATATGACCATCTCATGTCCTGATGCAGGGACATTCTTGCTTGACAGGTTCCCCCTCATCTTGATACTGTGCTCCTCTGACATTTTCACTTTTTGAAATGTGGACAGATAATGACAGTGCTAAAAATGGTTAAAATGTGTTGATCAGATTGCCCCTTATCAGACCTTTGTTCTTGGCAGCTGATCGATGTGAAAATTACACCTGTACCATCATAATTTGCTCAGCCCAACTTGATACTGGAGTTGCTGGGGTGCTGGAGCTGCCATGTCTGAAGGTTCATATGGGATACCCTGAAGGCTTAAAGTTAGGCTCTATAGGCTGAAGAATCTACATGTTTTAAGAGTCTTGCAGACAAACAAATACTTCTGTCCGCTGCATGGAGCCTTTGCTAAACCAAGTGATAGCCTGTCTCTAGACTGGTGACACTTCATCCCAAACTTTAGTGAGACCCCCATCCTCAGGGCCTTGGTGACAACTCTAGAGATTAAGACATTGCATCTGCCCTGAAAATTACACTGTTTGAGGCTAGTCACTTTCAAATGTACCTTTCATCCCTGTGATGCTTGGTTATTTATATACTATAGGCCCATTGCACAAAAATTTGTGCTCTGTGGGGGTCCCCCTCAGCCTAGCCTGCGCCCTCTCGTAGTCTAGGAACCCTCGAGGGATGTCCACCTGCCGACTTAGGCCCACTCCCCAGAGGATCAGGCCTAAGCTGGCAGTCAGATATCCCTCTGGCAGCTCAGAAGTCCTTGGGGGATGTCCACTTGCCAACAGGGAGTAGGCCTAAGCTGCAGTCAGACATCCTTAGCGCTGCTGAGGAAGAGGGAGAGGCTCCCACCACCAATGCTGTACTGGCAGCCATCATCCTGGCTTGTGGCTGAGCAGAGCTCCCCCTCTGGGAGCACACTGACCACCAGGGGGCAGCTCCTACATTGAGCGTCTGCCCCCTGGTGGTCAGTGTGTGTCATAGTGACCAGTTATTCCCAGTTGTTCTGCTATTAGGGTCAATTTGCATATTATCCTTTTATTATGCAGGATAGAGGCTGATGCATGGGTGGGGCCAGCTGGTTTGCCCTGAAGGGTGTCCCAGATCAGGGTGGGGTCCCACTGGGGTGCCTGGCCAGCCTGGGTGAGGGGCTGATGACTGTTTTCAGCCTGGCCACACCCCCTTCAGGGTGAGGAGTCCTGCTGGGTTACCTGGTCAGTTTGGGTGAGGGGCTGATGGCTGTTTGCAGGCTGGCCAAGCCCCCCAATGGGAACCCTCACCCCATGAGGGTGTGTCCATCCTGGGTAAGGGGCTGATGGCTGTTTGCAGGCTGGCCATGGCTCCCAGCAACCCAAGCTCCCAGGAAGGCTGGCTGGAAGCACATATCTGGAATTTATTTATCTTCTATAATTGAAACTTTGTTGCCTTGAGAGGAGGCCACAGCTGGCTAGGGCAGGCAGGAAGCTTGGCTTCCTCCATTGTCTGGGCAACCAAGCCTCCTGCTTGCTCCAGCTCTGTGGCTGCTGGCTGACATCTTGGTTGGGTTAATTTGGATATAGTCACTCTGATTGGCTGGTGGGTGTGGTTTGGGGCATAATGGGATGACACCAATTTGCATGTTTCTCTTTTATTAGTGTAGAAGCCATTCCTCAATGTCTTTTTTAAATCCTCTTTCCATTGAGCTGGTTTGGCTCAATGGATAGAGTGTCAGTCTGCGGACTGAAGAGTCCCTGGTTTGATTCCAGCCAAGGGCACATGCCTGGGTTGCAGGCTCAATCCCCAGAAGGGGGCGTGCAGAAGGCAGTCAATCAATGATTCTCTCTCATCATTGATATTTCTCTCTCTCCCTCTCCCTTCCTCTCTAAAATCAATAAAATATATATATATTTTTAAAAAAAGACTCATTCTCCCACTGAAAGCATCATGTTGAGTGATGGCGGCGGGGACCTACTGCCTCTTTTGTTTCTGGCCACACTTTCTCTAGAGGAAAACCCTGAACAGGAATAGGATAAACAAGTGACTGGTATTACTGAATCTGGAAAGATTGGCTTCCATTTGGGACCTTCCTTCTTTGTTCTCCTCTCATGAAATGTTTTGTATCTGCTTAGAAGTGGTGTGAAGCTTAACCCGTAAAATGGAGCCAATAAAAGAACTTACCACTGCACTTCCACTATTCTTGTCACTGAAAAGTTTGGTGGTTCTTTATCAATCAGGGGAAATATTAGCTTGACCTGAATGCTTTTAAAATACCGAAGTCCTGATCCTGTGCTTAGATGCTGCATTCTAGGAAGCCTGGGATGGAATGTGGACACCCATGACTCTTATGTTTTCCTTTAAATCTTCCCTGACAATTTTGATGTGCCCCATCAGTTGGGGAACCCTTGAAGTTGTGGAATGGTTGATTTCTTTTGTTGATACTTTATAACCAGTGATTTTTGACCCTTGTCATCTCATTGCACACATAAACTAGGTACTAAAATTCTGTGGCACACCAAAAAATACATTTTTGCCAATCTGACAGGAAAATTTGGTATAATTTTGACTCATTCACACTGGATGGCTATTATTGTGTTGACCACTATTTTTTTTTTTTTTTTGACAAAGGGAAAAGAGGTCAGTGCCCCTGACTAAATAGTCAGGTATTGCATATTGTAAAAAGTCTTGGTGGCACACCGGTTGAAAATTGCTATTCTAAGTTATTGAAATGGTTGCATTCCAATAATAATTTTAACTTTCCTTAGATTTTTTGTATTTTCCATGGTTCTTTTAACTTGAATCTATTTTGAGGTTGGAAGGACATAAGAGCCACTGCCCTATCAGAAGACTTCTAAGCCTCCAGAATTAACTATTTTCTGCTGTCCTTAACAGTTCTGAATGTGAGCGCCCAATAGGTAGGGATTACCCCAAATAATTTTGAAATCTGTTAATTCTGAGTTGTTTATTTTGTATGCATTTGCATTTTCCACCCATTCCTCCAGAGGGCCCCAGACTTCAGAAACAGTTGGGAAGCTGAGAAAATTGGCTTGCAACCTTGTTAGATAAGAAACATTAGTCAGTAATAAGATTTGAACTTTCATTTATTGGAAGAACTCCTGTTTTCTCCTACTCCTTTTTTCAGCTGTCAGCCTCTATCCAGAGGATAGCAAACAATGTTTTCTGGCCAGGGTAGTGGCTTGTGATGCTAGAACACAAGACGAGCACCTGTGGCTGAGAAATCAGGCCTTTAGTCACAGGATCTCTAAAATTCTTTGCTCAAACTTATCATTAAAAATGTTGAGGGTATACAATTTCACCATATATATATATATATATATATATATATATATATATATATATATATACTGCTTTACAAGATGGCCTTTTAAAAAAAGGATTTGAGGAAGGAACATAGATTGATTTTGGCTGCAGAAACATTTTTTTTAAATATTTTTTATTGATTTTATAGGGGAAGGGAGAAGGAGATAGAAATATCGATGATGAGAGAGAATCATTGATTGGCTGCCTCCTGCACAACCCCCACTGGGGATTGAGCCCGCAACCCAAGCATGTACCCTTGACTGGAATCAAACCAGGGACCCTTCAGTCTGCAGGTCTGTGCTCAACCCACTGAGCCAAACCAGGTAGGGCTGCAGAAACCTTTGTAATTCCAGCTGTCGTCATGAAAATTTAGTGAAGAGTAGGTGAGACAGGGAAAGGCAGGGTCTGGCAATCAGTGTGAGAGTGCCTTCAAGTGGAAGACTCGCTGCTTTCTCTTTGCTAGGCTTTCAGTGCAGAATGTACCAGGCCCAGTATCAGAGAGTTCGTCTTCTAGGCCAGCTTAGGGTGCAGTGTAAGGGAGTGAGTCTCGACTAATAGACTATAATACATCATGGCTCCCAGGCCTGTTCTCAATATCCTCTCTCTGGCATCCCCAATCCTGGATCTAGTGAACTATTGGGGGAAAGAGTAGTTGAAATGATCTGGCTGGCATGGCTCAGTGGTTGAGGAAGCATGGCTTTATCTGGACTCTTCTGAGACTCTTTCCCCACCCTCTAGTCTATGTAGCCATTGATTGAATTGAGCCCTGAGGGTCCACGTGGGTCTAAATCATCTCCTTGATAACTCAGACAGAATCACATTGCTATCTTTCTGGTAGTTATAATATGTCTGGGGCTCAAGAGCACACCCAGGTGCTATAAAGCCCAATTATAAAATTCAGTTTATTTTTAAATTTAATAGTAAATCAATCAAACAATTCCATATTAGAAAAAAATGTTATATATTGAGTTTACAGAGCTCAAAAGAGTCATATGATTTCATGGGATTAAATTAGGGTTTTAAAATGAGTTGGCCTGGTTAATAATGATGGTCACTGAATGGAAAACTGGAAGACAACTACCCTAGTGTTACATTCAAATGTTGGCCCACTGTGTGCCAGGCATTGCTACCTAAGACCAGTGGTGTACTTGATTTGGGCAAATATGATTTGACCTTTCACTTCCCTCAATGCCAGGTAGTCATAACTGGATCTAATAGAAATTATGTTGAGATTTTTTAAAATCTAAAAGTTAGCTATTCTTATTTTAAGAAAAATGTTTTTAACATTTTCATTCATTTCAGAGAGGAAGGGAGAGATAGAAACATCAATGATGAGAAAGAATCATTGATCGGTTGCCTCCTACATGCCCCACTCTAAAGAGCCCCACACTGGGGTCAAGCCCGCAACCTGGGCATATGCTCTGACTGGGAATTGAACCATGACTTCCTGGTTCATAGGTCAACACTCAACCACTGAGTCATGCCAGCCAGGCATAGTCAACAATTCTTTATTTAAAGGCACCATTGTTTTCCCCATTCTGAAAACACTATATTCACAATTAAAAAAAAAAAAAGTGAGAAGAGTGGAAAGGAATCACCCATCTTTTCATTGCAAAGGAAACCCACCATGAACATACTTTCCGGCATAATTTCCCAGTGTGTGGGTGCCTTCATATAAAGGGGATGCTTAGCCAGAGGCAGTGTAACTGGGTGCTATTCCCAGTGTGTGGGTGCCTTCATATAAGGGGGATGCTTAGCAAGAGGCAGTGTAACTGGGTGCTACAAGATCAGACACACAAGGTCTCTGTTGCATTTTTGTGTAGAAACCAGCCTGAATGCAAGCTGGGTCAGAAGAGGTTAGCTATGAGGACATGAAAGCAGTTTCTTCTGATGCTATCTGTAAAGCTGGAACAACCGTTTTTGCGTAATGGGAACACGTGTATACCTTGGGTCAGGCACATGAAAACCAATGAGCAGAGATGTTACCTGCAAGATAAGCCTTTCTGCACTTCTGTGGGAACTTGTTCTATCTTTCCTTGTCATAAGAATGGTGTTGGAACATACTGCACGCTTGGTTCTCTCTGTTGTTGTATCTTTTTTTGGGAAGAGATGCAACTTAATTTATATCCCTCCTGTAATAAACACCATCAAAAGTTATATGCTAGTGCCATTGGATGGTTCCCCTCATTGGAGAAAGTAGAAAGGAAGTTCCCAGGGAAATCTGGAACAAACTATCTGTAGTGAAAGTTAGGTTTTATTTTCCTCCGATCCATTGCAAAACAATCCTTTGGTCAAATATAATAAAAACGAATTGCTTGAAAAAAGAAGAAGAAAAGTTCAAGCCCTAATAACTTAAACTGACCCTAGAATTGCTATGAATTCCTGACTGTTTTTTTTCTTGTTTCTGTACTTCTTGTGACTCAGACTTGCCAATATTTTAATATCACACTAGGGTAGTTGTCTTCCAATTTTCCATTCAGTGATCATATGCATTTGACCAGTCCAACACACTGTAAAATCCTAATTTAATTCCATGAAATTATATGACTCTTTTGAGCTCTGTAAACCCAATATGTAACCGCAACCCTATAATAAATATAAGCAAGTTCAACAGGGCATAAACTTTGGAAATATGGCCATAAACCAATTTGCCCATCCGTGTTATTTTAAGGAAGGCATAGCAAAGATCAAAAGTCCCTTTTCTCAGGAAGTGATGTAGGGATAGAAAATAATACTAAAAATTATTTATAGTAATAAGGAATAGAAAATAAAAAGAGTAACGAGATAGAAAATGGGAGAAGAATGGGGCTATTTTTTAAAATATATTTTTATTGATGTCAGAGAGGAAGGGAGAGGGAGAAGGAGATAGAAACATCAGTGATGAGAGAGAATCATCGATTGGCTGCCTCCCACATGGGATTGGGCCCACAACCTGGGCATGTGCCCTTGATTGGAATTGAACCCAGGACCCTTCAGTCCTTACGCCAAGGATCTATCCACCGAGCCAAACCGGCCAGAGTGAGAATGGGGCTATTTTAAATCTAGTTCAAGAAGTCTCCCTGAAAGATTTGCACATATGCCCCAATGATAAGGAGTCAGATCTGCAGGAAGAACATTTGGGGCATAGAACAGCAAGTGCAAAGGCCTAGGTATCCTTGATATGGCAGAGGTATCCTTGGCACCTTCAATGATAGAAAAAGACCTAATGAGGCCTGCAGAGATCGATACCGAAAAGTAAGTTGATGTAGCCCAAGGCACCTTTGGGCTTCATGTCATTTGATAATGGGCAAATGAAGAATAAATGAGGGAAGTATAGATAAGGCAAATGGTATCGTGGGCAGCCTGAAAGTGAAGTTGTGGGGACAGATAAGCCAGATTGCAACTGGGAAACATGTTGGACTGAGGAAAAGCAGGAATTTCACCCATGACTCAGCCTGTAGTCCTGCCATGTGGAGAGGAGGCAAGAAAGGCCTGTTTCTTTATGGGAAAATGATTGATGAGCAGCTTGAGAGGGATTTGGAGAGGGGGGTCTGGCTTCATGGACAGTCAATAAGGAAGGCTTTGAGGGGAGTACTGGAGTTTTCAGCAGTGGTTGTTCCTGAAGCTGGTGGATTTGATCACATTAAACTCATAAAGCGCTCTGAAAATCTTGACATTCATACCGCTTTAGAATTCCAACACAGAACAGAAGACTTTCATGACTGAACAACTGACTTCCTGTAGTAGAAAGAGGAGTTCTTTGAATTGTGGGTGTTTCTGGGCCAGAAAGACCTTTCTTTACACTGTCATCTTGTTACTTCCACTGATGGGAAAGTGGAGATAGGCTGGTGTCCTTACTTAAAGTGATTTAAAAAGTTTATCTTCTGGATATTGTACTTCCTGATATAATTCCCATTGAGCTTTCCATCCTCCTGCCTCTCCTAAAATTGAAAGGACATTAAATACAAACAAACAAAAAAACAACAACTGATATCAGATAGGTTTTTAACAGAGCAGACAGCCTGAAATGATTCTTTTTAGGAAAAAATATACTGTGCAGTCCCACCCCAGCCAAACTTAGAGTAACATTTAATGCAGGTTAATCTCTGGGGGCAAGGGTAGGGGCAGGGAAGAGAACATAATTTGGAGTTACCTAACTCCGAGGTTGCCTTTAAGAAAAAAGGGGAGAGATGTGCTTGAGCCCAAATTCAGTTTTGCTGTTTGTTTTCCCACCTGTGGGAAACCAGGCTGGGCTCATCATAGTTTTAAGACCACCAGTTCTTTTTGAGAATGGGAGTTGTGGCCACCCAATGAAGCCTGGGTGAAAGAGCCTAATTTAATCACACACACACCTTTTTTATGGTAACTTAAGAATAATATACTCAAACTTTTAGAGCTAAGAGGCCACAAATACTGCTTTGACCCTTCACTTCTTTAACAAAAGAGGAAATGGGAGTGATGTAACTTGTCCAAGCTCACACAGGTAATTAAGAGAGCTGGGACTGGAGCTGGCACTTGTCTAGTGACTTGTAGTTTAGTGCACTTTCTACTTTTATTATGTGACTCCTTAGTCCTCGAGTACTCCGAAAGCCAGAACCACATCGGAAAGTAGCCTGTTTTCTTCTCATTAATTTTGGGGGTAGGTTATATTTCAGTGACTAATTGGAATTGAGAAATGTCTTGCATTTGTTGTGTTTTGTTTGGCATTTAGGTTTTCCCATGACATTAGTTCAGGCTGAAGCCCTAGACAAAATCTGTGACCTGGACCTCGTGATCAGTCTGAACATTCCATTTGAAACACTCAGAGATCGTCTCAGCCGACGCTGGATCCACCCTCCTAGCGGGAGGGTGTATAACCTGGACTTCAATCCACCTCTTGTACATGTAAGAATATACAAAGTGTGCTCATAAACTAACAAGAAAGAACCGAGACATTTTAGTTGAGAAGCGGGTAAAAGAGAGGAAGGGACTATTGAAAAATGAGCAAATATATAAGCCCACCAATATTTAAAAGGCTCATTTACTAGTAGTTAAGGAATGTAAATTAAAGTTTTTAACATGAATTGCTGGATGGGATTTTGGAAAATTAGAACATTAAGGATGCCTTCCTAGCTAGAGGTTCAGTAAAGTTCCAATGAGTCTTGCTCATTTGGGCTGAGCATTAGTCTCCATTTTTTTTAACAATATTCTTTTTTTTCTTTTAAATATATATGTATATATATGTATGTATTTATTGACTTCAGAGAGGAAGGGAGAGAGATAGAGAGATAGAAACATCAATCATGAGAGAGAATCACTGATTGGCAGGGGATCAAGCCCACAACCTGGGCATGTGCTCTTGGCTGGAATCGAACCTGGGACTCTTTAGTCTGCAGGCTGATGCTCTATCCACTGAGCCAAACTGGCTAGGGCCTCATCTGCTTTTTAAGTCTTCTTTTTAAATGTAAGTAGTTCTGGAATTTCTTTATTAGATCTCTTTCTCTTTTCCATCCCAAGAAGTTACTAGCAGGGGGAAAAAATGGGTGGGGAAGAATGTTCTGAATGTGCGCTGAAGTCTAGCACAGATGCTAGATCTGCTTTTGTAAAATCTCATAAAATTTGAGATGATTTAACACTTTCCAAAGACTGGGTTTCCCAAAAAGAGCACCTGCAGTTACAATGCTGATTCCAAAGACAGCAGTAAAAGTGCTTGGGTTCCGAGTGCTCCCCCAGGACAGTGGTGTTGCCCTAGCATCCTCTTGCTCTTTCTAGAGGCAGCTGTATTTGCTGGTGCTCTGAAGTCCTGGAAATGACTTCTGAGCTTTGCAGTCAAACATATGATAAAAGAGAGGGGGATATAGGTGATGTATAGCTTCTCCCATCCCATCGCTTGCTCCTACTGTGTCAGCGTAGCAGCGATGGAATACACAGGCGGCTCACCAATAAGTCATCAGTGTAAATTATGTACCCAGGACCCTGAGCTGTAATGGAATTTAATGGAATTGTAGCAAATTTCAAATTTATAGCCAGTTTCTGATTATCCCGTTGAGTTGCCTGAGCACTTTGATTCTGCTCTAGCCTGCCTTTTGACAGATTTATTTCTTTTGACTATCTCCCCCACTACAGAATGGCCATGGACTTGAGAGGCAAAATTCTGATCTGTCCAATTTGCTATTTCTATACAGGTTCCTGAGGAAGTTAAAATATATTTAAAAACCAAGGTGTTTTTGTTTTGTTTGTTTGTTTGTTTTGTTTTTAAATTGCCATTTTTCAGTTCTCAGAATGTTTGTTCCTGATTATCATGAGTGTATAATTCATGCCTATTTTAATTTACCTTTATTAAGAAAATTCTTTTTTTAATCCTCTCTCAAGGATATTTTTCCCATTGATTTTTAGACAGAATGGAAGAAAGGGAAGGGGAGAGAAACATCAATGATGAGAGAGGCACGTCCATCTGCCATTCCCCGAATACATCCCAACCGGGGCTAGGATTGAACCTGCAGCCTAGGCAGGTACCCTTGACTGGAAATCCAACCCTTGGCCCTCTGGTCCACGAGCCGGTGGCTTAACCGCTGAGCGAAACTGGTTAGGGCTAACTTATGTTTAGATAAGTCATTATTTGATTTGGTAAAATAACCTGAGTAAGATTACTCTTTGAAAAGCTACATGATAGAATTTCAAAGTTAGCGGAGACAGAACTGAAACGATCTCAGTTAGTGCTTTCCCTAAGTAAACCAGTTGGTTCTCTATATTAAGAACTCAGGCTTTGGAAAGCATCTCCATTTTGTTGAAAGGTTGCTTGTTGGCAGAGGGAGGCGGCATGGAAATTTAAACTGAATTGAAGGTATCATTTATCAACAGCACAGGAACCTGCTTGGAAAGATCTGAGAAGTTAATAAAGATTTAATGTCAGCGCTCATGAAGTAGGGTTTACCTGCTGTTAAGAGTTCCATGTCTTTTCAAGTGCCTTCCCTGTTACCACTGGTGCCCAAACCTACCCCATTATGTGGTGGGAATCAAAGGTGAAGGCATGGTTTTCACAGGAAGGTGTTTTACTATGGAATGGCCCGACCGATGCCCACATTAACTGGTTTCTCTGGCATTTGTAGGGGGTTGACGACGTCACCGGTGAACGGCTGGTCCAGCAGGAGGACGATAAGCCGGAAGCAGTCAACGTCAGGCTAAGACAGTACAAGGAGGTAGCCAAGCCGGTGGTTAAACTCTACAAGTGAGTGGGCTTCATTGTTTTCACAGCAGCAGGCCGATTAGAGAGGTGTGGAGCCTTGTGGGAAGGGCCTTGGGTAGAGGTGGGGGGATGCTTCTTTCAGCTAGATAAGCCCTAAAGGCCTAGCACATTCCCAGGATGAAATGCTGGAGTTGTTGGTGGGAGGCAACGCCCAGTACAGGCTCTGACACCTGATCACCCCTGTTCAGTTGGAAATTGCATCTAGACTTAGTGTCAAAATGTAAAGCATCATTTCAGCCACTTAAAAAAGAAAAATGAAAATGCTACACATAAATATCTTTATTCGGATACAAGATTAGAAGGGACTTTTGGCCTCAATGTGTCTAGGAGTTTTGCAAAGAAAAACTAAAACTATAAGTCGTGGACTGCAAATTCAAATGGCTACAGGGGCCAGGCAGGTCCTGGAAATGAATGTCAGCAGAGCAGGTGGCAGGGGGTCGGGGAGGTGGGAGTGGGGGTGTGCAGGGGCAGTTGAGTGACAGTTGAACTGTATGGCTTCTATGCAGCTCCAGTCAGTTATCACCACAGGGGTCCCCCCAGGCTCTGTGTGACCGATGATTCCTGTTTTTCAAGAGAAGCAGACACCTGGCTCTTGGGTGGGAAAATTCCCAGTTTTATATTAGCAACAATGAAGCCCGTATGCGGACCTGCATTCCGGACAGCAGTGTACGGCTTCTGCTGTGATCCGTTTCTGACCTTGTAGCTTCCAAACAATTTAGCCATCCTTTAGGTCAGAGGTTCCTGATCAGATTACTGTGGCTCATTCTACATTTTACAATCATGGTCATAATCTGGGTTTTAGAGTACCAAATCTTGTCAGTGCTTCTCTTTCCAGAAAAGTGTCGCGAGGCAGACTTGGGATTGTCCCCAAAGAGTAATGTTCTTCGATATGTTTTAAAGGGGAGTAGAAAAAGTGGCACGGTGGCAAGCGTGCCAGAATTGTGGAAGCTGTGGCCTTATTTAGAAGCCCGCAGTGGGGGGTGCTGATAACACGGAGGGGCCATTTGCACGCTTTGCAGTGTGCGATAGAGACTCTGAGGTCATGCTTGCATTTCGCCTACAATGCCTGTGTGAGCTGGGCTTTCTTTTTCAGGTCCCGAGGGGTGCTCCACCAGTTTTCTGGAACAGACACTGACAAAATCTGGCCCTGTGTTTACACGGTTTTCTCGAACAAGATCGCGCCTATTCAGTCCAGAGAAGCATGCTGAGCCCAGCCAGGGGAAGAACCAGGAAGATGTGTTTCTCCCTACAGATGTTTCAATTGTATGTCTAGTATGGTCCCCCGTAGAAGCCAGCTGAGATAGCTTGCAGTGTCTTTTCTAGTTTAAATGATGAACTGGTGTGAAAACGAATGAGTGAAAGGAGGCAATGAAGAGGCTGTTCTCTGCCCATCGGAAAGAAGGGTCACGCGCACATGTTGAAGGTGCCTCTGCGCATATCCACCAAGCCCTTCGCCAGAAAATGAGGACAGGCTGGATTTCAAACGCTGTGTAACCCAAGCTCTAGCTGATTTTTGACCTTCCTGTTGCCATAGTGGCAGCCTTTTTGCATATGGTGGCGGTGGCCTCTCGGTTCTCCCCACCCCTAAAGGCTGCTGAACCATAGCACCTGTGGCCTAAGGATGCCAAGGGCTGTAGCCCGGGCTTTGTCCATGTTTTCTGGTATGTCCTCCCCTGGAGACAAGGAGGTTGAAGCCAGCTGCTCGCAGTGGTCACTTCTCTGACTTTGAGTGACTGTACCCACAACTTATTATTTTTTTATTTAGGAAAGGCTTCTCTCTTGCATCCTTGCTCCATAGAAGCTCTGCTCTTCAGACATCCTGGAATGAAAGGATTTGGCTTCTGCTATTTTTATTAGATGATGTTTTTGTCGTTGTTGTTGTTTCTTAAACATCTGTTGCCTCCCCTCCCTTTCTCCCTACAGATACTTACTGCTTTGAGCCCGTTGAGATTCCTCGGTAAGAGCTGAGAGCTAGGGGATGATGTCAGATCACTCAATGCACCAGAACTGAGCTCTTTGAGGGTCTACTTTACACTGCTGATCTGACTCATGAGTGGGCACTGTTCCTTTTTTTTTTTTTTGTGGAAAAATAAATCATCATTGTAAATCCCTAAAGTAAGAAATACTCACCTACATAAATGTTAAAAGATCATATATTATGTACTAGATGTAATTAAGACCATAGGGAGTTACTGGACTAAAAGAATTGTTTACTTTTTATTCAAGATAAAAAAAAATGTATTTTGAAAATGCTGCTAAATGTTGATGCCGACAGTGTTTTTTTCTCCTGTGAGCAAAGTGTTGGCGAACGGAATAGAGCCTGTGGGGTTGTGGAAACGTTGCACTAGCTGTGCCTAGACTAAAGATGACAGTTTTACAAAATCTTAATTTTTTTTTCTATTCCAAAGATTCTATAGGGTGGCCATAAAGTCTAAAAAGACAGATAGCACTATTTTGTCACTTACTGTAATGTCATATCAATAAATCATTTGTTAACGCTTTGCTTGGCTTCCAGACTTGGTGGCCACCTTGTATAATTCTTGCTCTCCTCTGGGAAGAATGATGAAGTTTATTCCTATTGCCTTAAAGAAGATAGCCCTCTTCATGCATTGTGATTATCCCCAGTGAGGGTCCTTTACTGTTCCTGGGAGGGACTTCAGTGGACTTACTGCCTTTGGCCTCTTTGGGGAAGGGTTAGGAAATGACCTGCTCACTGATTCCATATTCCTCCATCCTTCACTCCCATCTCCCTTCCCGCAAAATAACAACTACAGCCCGTGACACTGTGTATCTCACAGTGTTTGCCGTTTCTGAGACTGCCTACCAACAGGGATGGCCCTTTTGCTAGGTGAGACCAGAAAAAGTCACACACCTTTTCCATGGTTTTTGGAAGATGATGCTTGTTTCATGCTCAGTGGCCTAAATATGTATATATATCGTTTTCTTCAATACACTCCTTCAATGATTTTTATGAAAAGTTTAAAAAAAATTTATTTTGGAAAATATTTTGTGAAAAGTAAAAGCCAAGGGACAGCTTTTCCATTCTACTGCCACACACACAGCTCCTTCGCTGTTACACGGAAATCATTTGGATAGTCTGAGATTCCTCCCTGTCCTCACATGCGGTGGTTCTAACCAGCTCTGAATTCACTTTCTCTCCAGTATCCTGACAGGCGGGTCCCGCCTGTTCAGAACTTAAACATTGCTGTGTTTAACACCCGTTAACTTTAATGGAAACATAAAATGGGTACCATTTATCAAAGGCCTACCAACTGACATGTGCAGTTTCAGGGCCTTTATAAATACAAGGTGGGGCAAAAATAGGTTTACAGCTGTTCATGGAAAATAATACAATAATAAAAATACAGGAACAAACTTTCATGCCCTCACAACTGTGACCCACCCTGTACTTCATCTTTCAAGCCTCCTATGAGATAGGCGTGGTCCACATTTATAAGAGAAGGCAAGGTCAGGGATGTGAGGTGTGTTGCCCAGGCCCCTGCTGCCAGTACCTGTAGCCAGGACTCGCGCTCAGGCTTTCCTGACTCTGCAGCCAGAGTTTGCTCCTGGATGTCAGCCACCTGTTTCCTGAGTGAACTTGCTTGTTTTTTTTCTTGTATTTAAGAGTGGCCTCACATAAAAAAAAAAAAAAAAATAGTCCCCCATGTGACAGTCCGCTTTACACGGTACTGTTCTTAGTTTTCCCTTTGCTTACGCAAAGGAAGCTGCTAGAGGAAAGCCTTGATACTCCTCCGAAGCTATTCATTTATGGACAAAGTAAAAGGCTGTTCATGTAGGCTGGCTTGAGTCCTGGCTAATCTATGGAGAAGAGAAGCTCATGTCTCTCACCAACCCTTTTGTGTCCATGATGCTATGCCCTTAAAGAGACCATTTCCCTTTAGCCACCCTCAGCCGTGGTGCTCACAGGTAGGTCAGGGCTCCTGGGAGCCTCACCTCTTTCCTGAGACTAGAACAGAGCGCTGGCTGCGGCCCCAGGTAAGGCCCTTCCTAAAGTGCTGGCAGGTGAACCGATGGTGGTTGTGCACCGAGTACAGGGCAACCCTGACTTCACGCTATCTCTCTATAGTACATCGCCAGGATTCTGAATGCCAGTCCACACCTTAGCCTGCCATCCGATGTGGTGGCGCTGCGTACCATACACAGTTCTGGTCAACTCAAGAGACTGGCTTCCTGTCTTCCCCTCCTTCCCTAGGTCATTCCCTGTCCCCCTCCAGGAGCCACGCTCAGATGTCCCCCCCCTCTCCTTCCCCTCCTGACCCCCTCACCCACCACCCAACCCCCATCGAGAGGGGAAAGGAAAGAAGAGCAATGGGTGAGGGAGGTGCTGCTGTGGCTTTTTCTGCCGCTCGAATTGAGACAATAATGTCAGATACCTGTGCAAATCCATACGTAGGGCTTTTACAAAATTTTACTTACGGGAACCTACATTCCGTATTTGACTTTAGCGGTTTGTTTAAACAATTTACCGGCATGCTGTGGGTATTTGCTTGGATCATAAACGTCACAAATTTCCAAGTGTTGTGGTATAGGCGTTCTTAGCAGTTGCTGGTTATTGCGATTTCATGCTAGGCACATTACATGCATTGTCTCATTAAATCCTTAACAGTTACCCTAAAGGATAGATACTTCAATGACCTCGCCTCCTTGTATTTAAGAACTGAAATAATCTGGTTTCCATGAACTTTTCCTGGACCTATAGGGATTAATCAGGAAATGAAGAATGGCCTTTTGGTACCTTTCTGTAGTTGGAGCTCTCCATTCTCATTAGTAGGTAAAGCAACGTATTTGCTCCCCCTGGCACCTTTGTATTTGGCGTTCTGGTGCTGAGGCAGGAAACGACCCCCCCACCACCACCACCAGGTGCCAGTAGCAGTTGCACACTGTATGCACAGAGGACATATGTCTCATCTGTACTGTGCCTGCATTACAGTACAGATCTTGGGAGGCATCCGTACCTACCTGATGAGTTTCGCTTGTCACCTTTCCGGGAACAGACAGCAGTTACATTTTCTTGCTGCAGTTAATTTTGCTGGAGAGGCCATTCATAAGGCAGATCATGTTCACAGTATGAATTGCTTCTCTCTTCCCCTCCATGTTTAGTAACTCCCTTGTGTCTGTTTGGTGTCTCAAAAGAAGAATGTGGTCTGGTCCTAAGTTATCACCCCTTTCCGTATATAACGGGCCCAGTCTGGTTTCCAGGGAAGAAGTGTGCAAGACCCAGATGTTGGGGACCCATGAGGCCATATTTCAGCCATGAAGAAATATCTGCTTCCTGCACCTGTTGAGATGTATTACAATTCCAATTGTTTATAAATGCCATATCTTATCTTTCTTTTAGCAAGTTGCACAGTTCTTGCCAAAATAAATGCCATTATCTAATTAGTGTGTGAGAGAGACAGAATGAAAAAGAGATAGAGATGGTAAAACATTTCCAAAAAGGAGAAAGCTCTTGTATGGCGTGGATAGTCCGTCCTTCCTTACTGATAATTAGGATATCCCAAGAAGTTCTGTATCTTTGAAATAAAAGATTTCCTGCTTAAAACTTTTTGAACAGCAGTGCACCCAGATGATTCTCCCTGGGTTAGTGTGTGTCTAACTCCATTTCATCAAAAATTTTTCTTTATTTTAAAGCTCTGGCTATACAATCAGAAATGTACTCAATAAAAACAAACTGAATTGTATTTAACTTACAGAAAAGGGAAGAAAAACAAAAACTCAGTCTTATGTCAGCGCCAAGGCATCAGGTCAGAAGGCCTTTCTAGTTTTATGAGTATTTGTACTACTGATTTTGATATACTCTTCTTTTTGTGATGAACAGATCTCTGGGGGAAATTGAGTTCCAATGGCATTTCACTGTGATCCCTCTCATGCTCAAATCAGTTCTCCAACCCAAGGACAACTTGTCTCTGGTTTACTGCCCTGTGAACCCTCAGCTCGCTTTCCCAGAAGTCACGTGTTTACGATGAGTCAGTGCTTTTCCTCAGGGAGAGCCCTCGGCCTTCTTGATTTGGTTGTATGTGCTTAATGCAGACTATAGAAACCTAATCTGTAAGTGTTCTAACTGTTCATTGTATTATTATTTTTACTATCTTGCTTGAAGCTTAGTCAAACTTTTTGATTTGATAGAAATAAAGTTTTTTCTGCTTATAACTAGTGAATTCATTTAACATTTGGATAGCTTTTTACACTTGACCATCTACATCTTCATAGATATTCTCATTCATGCCACTGCAAGCACTCCATTATCCACAGTGTTTTATCTCCAGCTTACAGATTGGGAAAACAGTCTGGATAAGTTGGTGGCAGGGCAAGATCCTCAACCTGAGGAAAGAAAAGTCTCATTTTCTTTCCTGCTGTGCCATGTTGCCTCATTTTGTATACCCTCCAGTACCTCATTTGTCCAGCGCTTTATTTTTCACACGTTCATGGACATGTAAGTTTTATTTGTGAAACAACTGGATGATGTGAGCAGGGCACATCATCACATCCTACACAGATCCTGTTTTATAGATTAGGAGGCTGGATCAAAGTATGTGAATCTCAGGTCACAACGTTTGGGGCTACTCAGCAGAAGTGGGCTACTCAGCAGGAGAAGAAACCTCAGCACACCCATCTGGCGGGGTTGGCGCCAGGGAGGAAATCTAGCCTCCACCAGAGGAGCCCCCTTCGATCAGGAGGGAGCAAAGGCTCTGGCTTCTCCCAAGCTCACACTCCTTTTTCTCCCGTGGGCTTCCCCTTCGCAGAAGCCACCTGACAGAAGCCTGAGAAACGTGTTCTACAGGTTTCCACACCCCTGGAAAGGTGAACTGGATAGGATGGCAACATGGTGAATTGTATTAAAGTTCAAGCCATTTACCTTTGTGTTGTTAATCCTCTCCCGAGGATACCTTTTCATTGATTTTTAGAGGGAATGAAAGGGCGGGGAGAGACCAAGAGAGAGAGAAGGAAACATCCATGTGAGAGAGACACATGGTTTGGTTGCCTTTCCCATGTTCCCCAACCAGGGCCAGAGATTGAGCCTGCAACCGAGGTACGTCTCCTTGATTGGAATCAAACCCAGGACCCTTTAGTACAAAAGCTGATGCTCTCACCACTTAGCCAAACCCCTAGGGCAAGCCATTCATGTTTTAAGAGGATTTTGCATCTCTGCCCCATTGGCTTCTTGCTGGTGCATATGATTTGCTTTAGCCAATGGAATGTGAGAAGAAGGGAAGTGTGTCACTTTGGAGCAGAAGCCTAGAAGTTTTAGGAGCCAGAATGTGGACGCCAATCAATCTCACTCTGCAAGGAGCCTGCCAGTCTCACGGGACTTTTCATTCAACCTGGGTCCTACAGTGAAGACATGGAGTCTGGGATGCAACCAGTCCACAATGAAAAAATAAACCTTTGCTTTTATAAGCCACTGAGATTTGGTACCACAGCATATTTTAGCCCAAGGTGACGGAGCGAAATGGGCCTACTGTATGTTATTCAGTTATAACTTTGATTCTTTATCAAGCACTATGCTCTAGGGATGCAAAGATGAGTAAGACCCAGTTTTTACTCCTTACGTCCTCAGTCTGGAAGGGATGGACTTATGATTACATGACTCTACACATAACTGTTGGAGTTATTCACTGAGAAGACACAGGGAGTCACTCTTGGCTGACCAGGTAGAGACCAAGGAAGAGCTAACTGAGCTTAGTGATGCAGGAAAGGGAACCCAAGAGGAGGGGAAGGTATGTGTGTTGGGTGAGGCAGGCCTGGGGGTTGGAGATAAGATTGAGTGTATTGGGAAGTTGTGTGGACCTGGTCTTAACTGCTCCCAGTCCAGCCCAGTCTCTATGCCAGAAAGTGATTCATCAGGCTTACACGATAACATTGTAATTGTACTAGGGGTCTGGACTAGGATGTGGAAGTTCAACCAAAGGGAATGGTTGGAACAGGAGTAAAAAAGAGTCAAATGCCTCTAGGGGAGAAGTCTGGAACCTAAATGACTGAAATGGGGGCAAGTGTGAGGCACTAGGGAGGGGCAAGGGTTATGAAGAACTGTTTCTAACCCGGGAGTCACTGCTCAGCTCTGGACGATTGTTAGCACCTCAGGAATGTTGCTCAGTCATTCAATTTGTGAACAGAAACCAGAAGTGTTTTCTTGGTGAAATCTTCTGTTTAAATATTTGCAATTTAAATTTCAATAAAACGGCCCTGGCGAAACAGCATATCCATTTGGGGGCTTCTGCATTAGAGACATAGGAGGTAGGGATGAGGGTTTTTGTGGCCAGATAGGTATCTATGAAGTAAGAAGGTAGGCATTGTAAGGGCAAAGAGTCTGAAGGGGAGGATATTTTAGCTTTGACAACAACAATGACAAAATGCATAGTTATAGTCTCTGCTTTAATCGGAGAATACCACCTTTTCAAAGAAATCACCTGATTTCTATTCCAGAGTTCAATTGAGTGGGGTTTTCCCATATTCATTTCAGTCAGTTAGTACATAAACATATAATCTAATACTAAATAAAAACCATACCTGTACTTGGAGAAACTTATGCAAACTGTGTGTGTGTGTGTGTGTGTGTGTGTGTTTTATATACATAGGTGTGTATACAGGGATAGGCAAATGTAGATTTACAGTTATCTGTATAGAAAATACAATAATATAAGAGTAAACTTTTGTGTACATACAACTAAAAATCTACTTTTGCCACCCTCTGTATATATGTATATGAACGTGCAAATAGAATTATATGGGTGCATATATACACATGTGTATGTGTAATAGAAGATAACAGTTAAAGTTTACTGAGGGTTTATCCTAGTGCCAGGCAATAGGCCAGCATTGCATAATAGCTACAGATGATGAACCTCAGGCTCAGCGAAATTAAGTTATCAGTTTACCCAGTAAGCAGTAGAATGAAAACTTCAACTCCAATGCTTACTTATGATTAGTCAGCTGTTCTGCCACATTCTGACTCTTGCTACCCAAAGACTTAGAGGGACCACAATTAAGGGCCCTGAAATCAAGGCACCTTTGACCTTGGGCAGAACTTCCAGGAATGGGGGTGGAGAGTCCTGCCACTTGGAGGTGACTAGGACATGAGCAGTACTGAGGCTCTCCTGCAGCCAGCTTTCCCCCTAGCCAGGATCCTAGGTCAGTTTCTTTAACAAGCCCATAAAGCCTTTATGATAAACTAGATCTCATATTCCATCAAGAGTTGACATCTTGCACTTCCCCAGTCTAGGGCCAGGCATCTGGGAAAGGTAATATTTCTTGATAAGGAAGAATCAGGGAAAGAAAAATGAATGGCCCATATTCGGATCAGTCAGGGAGACCAGCCACTCACTTTCCTCACAGCGATGGTCTTCCACATACATGGGAACACTTTAGGTACACTGACTATGTCACATGCGTCAATCATCCTGGATGCTCTGACCATCTCAGACTACTCTGGACACAGTGACCATCAGGGTATTCTACCCTGAACACATTGATCATATGCACCTACCACAGTGAGGAATTCTGTCAGTGCAATAAGGTCAGGGAGAATGGGCTGCAGCCTAAAATTGCTTGGAGATCTAAATGAATCATCTATATTTTATCTGTATAAAAATCTTTGCTGTGTTTCTTTCATATGCAGCCAATAACACATATGAAAATCTTATCTAACAATTTATGTATCAGCATTTATCAATTGAGGCTATAGAGTAAGGGCTCTTTGAAGATAATGACAGATGGCTACCATAAACTTAATTTTTCTACACATCTTCCAATAACCATACAGGTCAAGGGCAACAAATAAAATCACAATGAACTCACCACACAACACATTTATATCTACCATATATAACCAGGAAATAGAATATTGCAAACTCCAATTTCCTTTGAGTGGGGTAGTAAACACCTGTAATCAGTAGCACCAGCTATCACATCCATGTGGAAGTGGAGAGTTAAGAAGGAACTTTTGGGCAAAAGGAAAGTGCAATGGTGTCCCAGGGAGTCCACACTAAATAGAGAAAGACTGAGAACAGTCATGCTGGAGTAGAGCACTTGTTAATGGGGAATTGAAAAAAGGGGGCTTGAAAATACATAAGTTTAAACATGTTAAGTATTGAGAGCACATAGCTTTTGTAAGTGAGCAAGGGAACTTGGTAGGAGGGATATCTTTTGGAGACTTGGTGATGAAGAGGAAAAAATAAAGAAGTTGGTGGAAATTAAGGTTCATGCAGAAATTACTTTCATGAAATCTAAGACATACTAAACTCTCCCTAGCCCTTCTCACCCATCAAAGATGCTATTTCATAAAAAATATTGCATTTCACCAACTGAAGAGAGCAGTCTTGAACTAAGAAAATAGTAAGACACCCAAATTCTTGAACCACATCTGTAGAAACACCTGGTCCAGGAAAATCCAAGTCTTGGAAATAAACAGAAAAAGGAAGTAAACATCCACACAAAGTTACCCTACAAAGAAAATAAATTGAGAATCAAAATTCTTCAGCTGATGAAAACACTGAAAACCCAATCTTAAAGCAGAATATACTGTAGCACAACACTCCAGAATGAACAAATATTGTTAGGCAAGCAATAACAGATACGAAAAAGCACCACAAATCATAAATTCACAAAATTCAGAAGATAAGTGGGCACAAAACAAAAATACATGAAATAAGAATTGATTGAACACAGAAAAGAAAGTGAAGGAAAAGACAATGATCTCAAAATTAGGACTAAATTAAAAGATGCACAAAAAAGTAAAAGTTTTTAAAAATATACAAAATAAATATGGAAAAGTGAGACTAAAACAAAATAGGAAAAAGCAAAAAGCTCAGAAAGAAAATAATAGCTATAGAAGACAAAGAAGATTTAATACACTTATAACTGAATTCTCCAAAGAAAAACAAAACAATACTCAAAATCAAGATTAAAAGCTAGAATCCAATAAAATGTACAATAAATAAATAAATCCTGAATCTACATATTGAAAGAATACACAGTAGAATTATGAATTGACTCAGTAAAGTCAACTTTAGGACATTCTACTATGTCCAAGAAAACTCCTGTAAACCTTATGGCAAAAAGACCAAGCAATTCGATATATGAATCAAAACAAAAACGAAGCAACATTTTCATCATGGAAGGACATTCTGAATCAAGGATTTTATATCCAGCCAAGCCGACCTTCAATTATCAAACGAATGTGGCAAAAAAAAAATGTTTATAGTTGTTGACTCTAGGAGAAGGGCACCAGAAGCAATGTTCCTTTAGCTTTTCTGTAGATGGGAAAATTTCTAAATACTACATTGGGGAAATTTTTAAAAATTTAAACAAGTATTGACTATTTATAGATTTCTTATTTTCTCCCTCTCCCCAGTCCCTGACAACTAATTTACTTTCTGTCTATAGATTTGTCTATTCTGGACATTTTCAGTATAGAAATTTCTTTTATGAATCAAATCATACAAATGCCCTTTTGTGATAGGCTTTTTCACTTAGCACAATGTTTTTAGATGTATCCATGTTTTAGCATGGATCAGTACTTTCTTCTTTTTTATGGCCAAATAATATTCTGTTGTATGGATGTACCACATTTTGTCCATTCATCAATGGACATGGGTTATTTCCATTTTTTGGCTATCATGAATAATGCTGCTATGAACATGTGTGTACACACTTTTATGTGGACATATGTTTTCAATTCTTTGGAGTGTCTATATAAAAGTCAAATAACTAGGTCATATAGCAACTGTTTAACTTTTTTAGGAATATCCAAATTGTTTCCCAAAGTGACTGCACCATTTTCCATACTTTCAAGCGATGAATGCGGGTTTAAATTTCTTCACATCCTTGACAATACTTACTTTTGTGTCCTTTTGATTCTAGCCATCTTTCTGTATATGAAGTGGCATCTCATTTTGATTTACAATTCACTGATGATATTGAACATATTTTCCTATTTCATTATTGGCTATTTGTATATCTTCTTTAGAGAAATGCCTATTTAAATCCTTTACCCATTTTATAACTGGATTATTTGTTTTCATCATTGACTTGTAAGAATTCTTAATTTTTTTTTTTAGATTTGCTGTTTGTTTGTATTTATTTGTTACCTAGAAAAGCTCAGTTTTTTTAAAAAAAATATATCTTATTGATTTTTTACAGAGAGGAAGGGAGAGGGATAGAGAGCCAGAAACATCAATGAGAGAGAAACATTGATCAGCTGCCTCCTGCACACCTCCCACTGGGGATGTGCCCTCAACCAAGGTACATGCCCTTGACTGGAATCAAACCTGGGACCCTTCAGTCTGCAGGCCGACGCTCTATCCACTGAGCCAAACCGGTTAGGGCAGAAAAACTCAGTGTTGACTCATGCTTAGAAATAGAAGCTCTCAGAGAGGGCAGCCTATGTCTCTTGGCAATTTGTTCCTGGCATTTTTCTTTGGCCTCATTCATTCTCTTAGCTAAAAGTTTAGCATATTTTGTGGCATTTTCCTTGTTTTTCTTAGTACCTTGTTTCTTTAGCATTATATGCTGGGTTTTGTGTTGCACAACACATGGAGTAACAGGATGCTAAATCTTGTGTGCTTTCATCCTAGGCGTCTTACCTTCTTTGTTTAAAGACTTTCTCAAAACGTATTGGCAGACATTATCTTCCTTAGAGAGATTGAAAAGTTTGCAAATTCTGCTAGCTCTTTGGGCCCCAGGCAAAAAGGCATGGTAGTATCAGTGAGACCAGGAATATCCTCCCCCACTTTTTTTTTACTATGACCAAGCTGAGAACACTGAGATTGGCATCCACAATGCAAACCTTGAACAGATTTGTACTTTCTTTCTCCAGCCCTCCTTGGTCTATAACAGGATTGCCCCTTACTCAGTAACAGATGGCCATGGCCATGGGTCAAGACATCCTGCTTCATGAGGGAACCTCATTTGTCATTCCCACCAGTAATTCGAACCACTCAAACCTCCATTCTTCTCCCAGAGCATCAGCAGCAACTTCTATGGCTCCACGCTTCTCATAAAAAATACTAAGTTTGTACTCATTGACCACTTCAAGGAGTTTCTGGCAGCCAGTGGCTATGAAAGAGATGTTCAACCTCATCCTGAAGCAGCCAATTGCCTCTGAGGTGCCACAAAAAAGAAAAGAGTTCTTTATATATATATACTCTTATTAGATGTAAGATTTTCAATATTTTCTCTCATTATCTGAGTTGTTTTTCACCTTTTTGATAGTGTTCTTGGAAGCACAAAAGTTTTAATTGTGATGAAGTCCAATTTACTTATTTTTTATTTATTGTTTATGTTTTTGGTGTCATATCTAAGAAACAATTACCTAAGTCATAGTTGCATAGATTTGTTCTTACATTTTCTTCTAAAAATGTTATAGTTTTCACATTTAAGGCTTTGGTCTATTTTGAGTTAATTTTTATATATGGTGTGAGGTAGCTCAGGAGGGGGTCCAACAATTCTTTTGCATGTGATGATGTAGTCTTCCCAGCACCATGTGTTGGAATTGTCTTGGTACCTTTGTTGAAAATCAACTAACCATAGATATATGGTTTTATTTCTGGAGTCTCAAGTCTACCTCATTGATCTATATGTCAAGCCTTATGTCAGTAGCTTTGCTATACATTTTGAAACAGAAAATGTGGGTTCTTCAACCTTATTCTTCTCTTTCAATAAAGTTTTGGCTTTCTCTGGCCCGTCACTCAATGGATGGAAGGGTTAGGGTTTTGATTCCCGGTCAAGGGCCTATACCTTGGTTGCAGGCTTGATCCTTGGCCCATTGGGGCACGTGCAGGAGGCAACCAATCAATGTGTCTTTCTCACATCAAAGTTTCTCTCTCTCCTCTCCTCCAGCCTCCCCTCTAGTCTCTCTAAAAACAAACAAACAAAAAAAAAAATATCCTTGGATGACAATGAAAAATAAGAATATTTTGGCTCTTCTGGGTCCCTTGCATTCCTAGAACTTTAAGATCAGTGTCTCCTTGTCAATTTCTGCAAAAAAGACAGATGGGATTTTGATAGGGATTGTGTTTAATCTGTGGGTCCATTTGTGAAGTATTGCTATTTTCATATTATCATGTCTGATTCTGAGTCTTCCCTTCCTGTTAACCCAGGGCTTCTCCATGCTTCTTCTTCAGTCCCAGGATTCATTTTGCTGCTCTTGTTTCCCACCAACACAAGAATGTCTTGGGGTGACTGTCAATGCGCAACTTCCCAGGATGCTAGATCAGAGTCAGGCCTCCAAGCCCCTCGCTCCAGGACCTTCTAAAATCTGTATCCTCATCTCTTTCTCTCAGTCTCTCTGCTCCCCACCTCTCATGGTAGTTTCCAGGGTTGGGAAAATGACAAGTGGGCAATGCCTCTGTCCTAAAATCCTCTACTTTCCTTATGTATTGTGTTTCTTCAAAGGCTTTGTATATACCAGGATTCATTCTCATTCCCAAGGTTTTAGACTTTTGAAAACCAAAACCAGGAGAAGACTCTCACAAACCTCTACATTTGTTTTTTCTCTTCCTTCTCTCACTGTGGCAATGAGCACAAAAGCGCCAAGCTGAACAAATCAGAGAACTATAGCAAGGGAGGAATTCGCTTAATATTTCAAAATATTTTCTTATGATATTTTTTACCCACATTTATATTGATGTAGAAGAAAGATCTGGAAAGGTTTATATCAAACAGTTAATAGTGGCTGCTTCTGGGAAAGGCCATGAAAAGTGGGGAGCTGCAACATGCCATGTGCCTGGAGGGAGGCAGATCTTCAATGTGAACCCCATTGATGACTTCACATGCTCCCAACTAGAGGCGCTGAAAAAGCGGCATGCACAAGAGGTATTCCTCTTTCTGCTCTGTGCTTGTTGATACTTTTTTACATATATACATATTTTTATTGATTTTTAGAGAGAGAGGAAGAGAGAGGGTTAGAAGCACCAGTGATGAGAGAGAGTCATCCATTGGCTGCCTCCTGCATGTCCACTACTAGGGATTAAGCCCACAACCTGGACATGTACCCTGATGGGGAATCAAACC
>PVJC01009711.1:0-45176 GCA_004026665.1 Murina feae
TGGGTGGGTGGGTGGATGGATAGATGGGTGGGTGGGTGGGTGGGTGGAAGGTCTGACCAGCTGGTTGCAAATCCCCTTGGAGCAGTCAGTCTTTTCTGTTGTCAATGTAAGAACCTGACAATGGAAAAAAACTAATGACAATTACTGGGAAGCAAGACCTCAGATACTCTAAAGAATGATAGCTTTGCACTTTCTCTTACACATTACAATTAAAAAGGGAACGTAATGAAGATTACATGAAGGTGGGAGAAAGCAAGGCAGGGCTTGGACTATAGGATAATTAACAGAATGATGTGCTCTCTTGAGAGTGGTCACACTTTAGGAGGAGGGGGTTTAAAAAGAGGCATTTCGAAGGTGTGTCACCCGGGATGCACAGAAACAATGGACAGTGATTGCTGAAGGCAGAGATCAGCCTTTTGCTAGAGAAGCTGTAGGCCTGGGGCATGACTACCACCATGACCTGCCCAGCTGGGAATTTGTCATCAGATCGCCGTGTGAGGTTCGTTTCGGTGAGATCTAGCACCCTTTTTGGTCCACACCATGCAGCTATGTGTCTACTTTTTTATAAAATCGGGATTATGCTGGACTCACATTGTTTTATACACACTTGGTTTACTTAGTATTACGTCTTTGGTACTTTCTTATGTTCACCAAGTGCTTTTAACTGAGATATATTTTAGGATGGTTTAGGCTTTCCTCTTCTCCAGCAGCGCTTGCCCATTTTTCTGGCTGTGTTACCGTGAACAAATTGTTTAACCTCAGCCTCCTCATCTTGCTACCAGTGTCCGTTTCGGGCTTGTGTGAGGACCAAAGGAGACACTTCCCTCCGGTCGCTCGGGCGGTGCCTTTCCCCTCTCTCGAGGCAGGTCATACTTGCCCTGGTTCACGCATCAGGGTCCATGCAGTCTTGCCACGTGGATGTGTCCTCGCCAGGGCACGGGGAGCGTGGGACTCAGAGTCTGTGCCATCCCAGCCTCTACCCTCCTGGGGATGGGAACTCCTGAGACGTTAGCATCATTTTGTTTTTGTTTGTGTGGGGTTATTTTTGGTTACCTCATCCCCACCCATACCCTCAATGTTAAGTATTATAATAAGTACGTGGAGAAAAATTAAACCTCAGAATCCCCACAAATGCAAAGAAGCCTCTGACCATAAACACACTCACTGTTTACACACCCAGACAGTTCTGTTGTGCCATCTCCTTCTTCATTGCTGTGATTCTGGTGCCACTTCCTCATTCCAGCTAGAAAATGACAATACTCTTCTCGGCATATCTGAGAGCGGGAAATAGCCAGCTCTCTCTCAAAGATCCCTGGCTTGGGAAAGACAGGGAGATTCAGACTAGAAAGTGCTAGGCTCTCGGGTCAGGGGCCTTTCGGCTCACCGTCACTACCCTGGCTGACCCACTTGGGCGAGGCCTGCCTGCACTTGGCAGGATGTGAGGCCAGGACTGGGGCTGCTTTCTTGGTCTGCGTCCTCCACACACGGGATAAAAACAGTCCCCGAGCACAAAGGAGCTCAAAGCCCCTGCCCGCCTGGGCGCTGGGCTGTTTTCAGCGCACATTCCTTGTGTCCTTCACCTGAGCCACACCCAAGGCCTGAGGCTGTGTTGCAGTCAGGGATGGGATGGGTGGGGGCTGGGGAACAGCAGTTTGATCTGACTCACAGGGGCTTGGACACTGGGCTGCCCATTGGAGGCTGGTACCCCTGGGAAATGGAAAGGAGGACTTGTCCATTGTTGGGGGAGGCGAGAGATACCAGTGCAGTTGGGGGACCAGAAGCCTCCTGAGGTCCCTGTTACCTTCCTGACCCTTCAGGGGGCAGCTGGTCCACAGCAGAAGCTCAGATTCTGATGGCAACCCCTTGACTGAGTCTGTGCTCCGTGCCAGGAGCGTACCTAGACTTTGTTGTTGTCATTGATCCTCACCCGAGGATGTTTTTCCATTAATTTTTCAGAGAGAGTGGAAGGGACGGGGAGAGACAGAGAGAGAAACATCGATGTGAGAGAGACACATCGATTGGTTGCTTCCTGTGGGTGCCCTGACTGGGGCCAGGGATCAAGCCTGCAACCGAGGTATGTGCCCTTGACCAGAATCAAACCAGCAACCCTTTAGTTCGAGGGCTGATGCTCTAACCACTTAGCAAACCTGCTAGGGCACTTGGATTATTTTTTAATCTAAACTCAAAATAATTCCAGGAGATAAGTGGTTTTATTTGTTTCCATTTTACACATAAGGAAACTGAGTCACCGAGAGGTTAAGGAAGTTTCACGGGTCAGAAGGTAGGAAGTAGTAGAGCCAGGATTCAAACACAATTCTGACTTGAAAGACAGACTCCCAACTACTGCACAGTAGTTGACAGTGGAGGAGACCACACCTCAGCTTAGACCTGGTCTCCACTGCTACAGGTGGGTTAGTTAAGCCACTTTAGTTTCTCTGAGCCTCAGTTTCCTCACCAGTAAAGTGGGGATGATGGCACCTTTCCCTTTAGGTTGTTATTGGGGATGAAGAAGATCCTCAGCCCAGCGAACCGGTTTGGCTCAGTGGATAGAGCGTCAGCCTGGGGACTGACGGGTCCCAGGTTTGATTCTGGTCAAGGGCATGTACCTGGGTTGCAGGCACATCCCCAGTGGGGAGTGTGCAAGAGGCAGCTGATCGATCTCTCCCATCGATGTTTCTAACTCTCTGTCCCTCTCCCTTTGTCTCTGTAAAACATCAATAGAATATATTTTAAAAATTAAAAAAAAAATCCTCAGCCCAGTGACTAGCAAATAGTAGGTGCTCAATACTTGGCTTTGGCATTAGGGAGAGGCCTGAGGGTAAAACTTCAGCACCCTTTCAGGTGGGACAGACTGAGATTGGTCACTGAACTCTGCACGCAGACTCGGGAGCCCTGGTGCTGCTACTGGCGGAGCCGAGGGAACTGCGGACACCTCTTGTCAAGCTGCGTCTGATCTGTGGCTTCCTGTGGTTGGAGCCTGACTCAGCCAGTCACCTGGTTCCTGAGTCGGCCCAGGAGACAGTGCATTTCCTTTAGGCAGGAAAATGGGGGCTGGGAGGAGAGGAAGTCATGGGAAGGGTCTCTGAGGCCCAGGGGTAGAGGGACCCCTCCTCCATCCCCGCATGGTCTGGGAGGGCAGCAGCGGGTGCCGTGGAGGGAATGGAGGTTTGGGGCTCATATAAACTGGGTTCGGATCTTGGCGTTTATGAGCCGTGGGCCCAGGCCAAGTCACGCCATCTCTCTGAACCCCCGTTTCTTCATCTGTAAAGTGAAATGGCACCACTCCCCTTGGAGGGGGGCTGCAGCCTGAGTGGGTGGGCGGATGAGGCAGGGCCTGACCCAGAGGCGCTTACTGAATGGCCTTTCTGTCTCACCCCATTGCCTGGTGGCGTCCCCAGATCTGCCGGCAGGCCCTCAAGTTCCTGATGAAGATCCGGGCCCAGCCCCTCATCAACCTGCAGCTGGTGAACCCGTCGCTGTACGAGCACGAGGAGCGGATGCACCTCATCGGGAGGAGCCGGGAGCAGCTGAAGCTCCTGGGGGATTACCTGGGCCTGTGCCGAAGTGGGGCCCTGAAGGAGCTCAGCAAAAGGTGAGCACCCTGCGCACCCACACGCTCAGGCGTCCCCTTGGGGACACGGCGGAGGCAGCCCGTCAGTGATTGTCTCATCACCGATGTTTCTCTCTCTCTCTCCCTCTCCTCCTCTGAAATAAATAACCGTGTGTGTGTGTGTATGCTTTTATTGATTTTAGAGAGAGAAATAGAAACATCCATGAGAAAAATATCGATTAGCTGCCTCCCACGTGGCCTCCACTGGGGATCGAGCCCAAAACCTGGGCACGTGCCCTGACCAGGAATTGAATGGGCGACCTCCTGGTGCCTGGGTCCACACGCAACCACTGAGCCGCGCCAGCTGGGCCATAACAACGTATTTTTTAAAAAAGAAGCAGAACAGGCATGAGAAAGAGCACAAGAGGAGCCTCTGCCAGGCCTCAGACCCACTGTGTGATTCAGGGAAGTCGCTTTACTTCTCTGAGCCTCATTTTTCTTGTCTTTAAAATGGGCAAGTCACCCCTGTATTCGCGTGGCCTTCCTGAGTTGTGGTGAAGAGGCTTAGAGTCGAGGAAGGGACACGGACAGGCAGACAGATGGCCCTGGTTCAGCATGGCATGTGCCATGAGAGAGGGCGCCTGAGCCAG
This sequence comes from Murina feae, assembly GCA_004026665.1. Taxonomy (NCBI): domain Eukaryota; kingdom Metazoa; phylum Chordata; class Mammalia; order Chiroptera; family Vespertilionidae; genus Murina; species Murina feae. Next base: position 4,201 of record PVJC01009711.1, read on the forward strand.
CTTTGGCAGGGCCCAGAGGGCCAGGGAGCCCCAGAGGAGATAGCATCTGGGCTGAGCGTTTGTGGAGTTCTGCCTTTTCATTAAGGAAAATCAGTGTTTTTCTTCTTGTAGAGATAATATTCAAATAGTATGAATGAGAATCAGGCACCCCCTGATTTGAGACCCCCTGCAGTCTCACCCATGGGTATTGTTTGAGCTTCCAGACCTCACTCTGCATTACACACAGGAAAACAGGGTTACTGCAGCACATGGCACCCCGTGTATAGGGAGATGGGCTTAGAAAAGCTAAGGGGAAAGGAAGACCCGGCTTTCCTGGCTAAGGGGACCTGTGGCATGGAGGGGGGGAGGGGAGGGCTCACCAGGTCACACAGGGAGCTTAGTGCAGCTGGATTATGGGTGCAGGGCCAGACCTGGAAGGTCCTGTGTGGGTTTTATTCTGCCAGCAGTGGGAGCCGTTGGAGGGTTTGAGCAGGACTGTTGCATTCTGATCAGGAGTTTGAAAAGACCGAGTTTGGCAGCAGCGGTGGTAGCTTGCCGAGAGGAAAGGTGGCTTGGACTGAGTCATCCAGGTGGAGGGTGAGAGGACGAGAAGGGCTGAGAAGGAATAGGCAGGTCTCGGATGTGGGATCCCCTTTCTCAACGAGGACCCAGGCAGCGGGCTGCCACCAGCAAAGGGGAGCTCCTCCCGCCCCCTCGTGTAGTTGTAAGGCCTCTGAGTGTGCAGGTCCAGGTGCAGTGGCTCACAGGGAAGGCTCTGGAACTGGTGTCCCCCAGGGCTTCCATGACTGAGCAGAGGGCAGATGATAGAGGTGACTCTCCATCCAAACCAGCCCCACCCTTCCTGCCAACTCAGGAACAGCCTGAGCACCACCCCCACTCCCTGTGTTTTCCTGGTGATAAATGGCGGCTTCCTGTTCCCAGAAAGCTGGGATTTTGCTAGGGAGACCAGCATCAAGTACTGAGCGTCTGGCCCTAGATGGTTTGACTCAGTGGATGGAGTTCGGCCTGCGGACTAAAGGGTCCCGGGTTTGATTGCCATCAAGGGCACATGCCCGGGTTACAGGCTCAATCCCCAGTGTAGGGTGTGCAGGAGGCAGCCGATCAATGATTCTCTCTCATCATTGATGTTTCTATCTCTCCCTCTCCCTTCCTCTCTGAAATCAATAATATGTGTGTGTGTGTTTTTAAAAAAAAGAAAACTGAGCATCCAGTCGGCAGCATCCTCACCCCGAGGATCGCCATGTAGCCTGCCTGGCTCTTGGGAGGACTTGCCATCTCCACCCTGGATTGGCTTCCCCCTGCGACCATAATTGAGGCTGTGCAGTGAGCCATGGCCAAGCCCCCGTTCCAGACACCCCAGGCTCTGGTCCCATCTGGCCCGGATGTTCAGAGCATCCTGGGCGGGTTTGCAGGCTTCCTCGGAGTTGGAGCATTCTCCCCAGAACCCCAGCACCACACAGTCACATGGCTAGGCCAGACAGGCTTCGCAGCAGGGGGACGGACGTCTGCAGGTGTTTCCTCTCTGTCCCTCAGGATGTAACCCAGGGACCTCTGCCATCAGCGGGCAGAAACCAGAGCCCGCTTGGTGGAGCCTCATTCTCTGTCTCCCCGCCTCCCCACCCACCTCTGAAACGGGATCTGCCGTGGGGCTGAGGACAGGTCTCAGGTCCTCACAGGGCACCGAAACTGGATGCTTGAATGTCTCTCCCTCAGCCAGACCAGGGCTGCCGGAGGGCAGAAGCCACGTCCTGTGCATTGCTGTCCCCAGCACTGTCCCTGATATGTGATGGGGCAATAATGACAGCAGCTCACACCCACAGGCATCCACAGAGCGGATGAGAACACAGGCTCCAAAGCCAAGCGTTTACACTCAAACTCCAGCTCTGCAACTGCCTAGTTGTGCGACCACAGCAAGTTATTTAACCTCCTTGTTACTCCATTTCCTCCCCTCCTCCCCTCCTCCCCTCCTCAAAGCATATATATATATATGCTTTCAGCCCAGTTCCTGGTACCAACTGTTAGCTTTCATCGTCCTCTTCCTCATTATTATTTTTATGGACATTTATTTTATTTTTTATACCTTTAAGTTAAAAAAGCATTGTTATCCTTACTGAGGTATAGTTAACAAAATTGTAAGATATCCAAAGTGCACAGCGTGTAGATTAACTGTCTGTACACACTGGGAGAGACTTCCTCCCGTCTGGTTAATTAACACACTCACCGCCTTACTTACTTATTTATTTATTTATTTATTTATTTATTTATTTATTTGGAGTTTTTTTTGGTAAGTTCTCCTGTCAGCGAAATTCAGTTGTGCAATACAAGTTCAGCAACTAGAGTGAGGTAATTAGTCATTGTTTACGATGCGCTAGGCACTGTGCCAAAAGTTTTAAATAAATTATTTAATCCTCAAAACAGCTCCATTTCTCAGGTGAGGAAACGTGAGGCCCAGGGAGGCTGAGTAACCTGCCCGAGGTCCCTGTGTCAGTCACTGCAAGGCCAGGTTCCAGCCCGGCTGGCTGGCTGTGCTCCCCGCCAGCACCCGCCCGGTGGGAGGTGTCTGTGCCTGCTTAGCCCGGCTCAGGGGATGAAAACAAACAGGTTGGCTGGGCCTTGGAAAGCCTTCCAAGGGACCTCTTGTGTTTTCTTTGAAGGCTCAACCACAGGAATTATCTCTTGGAATCTCCCCACAAGTACAGTGTCGCTGACCTCCAGCAGGTGAGAAAGTTGCCCCCCCCCCCCCCCGCCTCTCCAGAGGGATAATCAGAAAGGGAGGTGGGGGGGGGGGTGGTGGTATGAGTTCACTGAGACAAAACAGAGGTCTGCAGCTTTCCAGGACCTTGGAATGGTGTCCCGAGTCCCTTGCTTCCGGGGTGAGTGAGCCTGCAGTGCCTCTGGGACAACCAGGCGCTACAGCAAAGCCCAGGACGACGGGGTGAGAGTTTGAGACATTCCTTTGCTCAAGGGAAGGAACCGTGGATTTGGGCCTCGTCTATCAATCCCGTGCCCCCCCGTCTGCACAAAGGCTGACGCCTGTACTGCTCGGCCTGATTTGGGGAGGATTTCATGCCCAAATGGAAAGACATTCTATTGGAATAGGAGTTCTTTTTTTAAATTTTTTAAAATATGTTTTTATTGATTTCTTTTTTTGAGAGAGAGACAAAGGGAGAGGGAGGGAGAGGGAGGAAGAGATAGGAGGATCGATGAGAGAAACATCTATTGGCTGCCTCCCACCCACCCTCCACTGGGGATCCAGCCTGAAACCCGGGCATGTGTCCTGACCAGGAATCGAACCAGGGACCTGTTGGTGCATGGGCTTATGCTCCACAGAGCCACACAGCCACAGAGCCACACCAGCCGGGGGAGTAGCTCTTCAGGCAGGATGCCACCAATAGGCCACGTTTTACAGACGGCCTGGGCCTCAGCACAGCTCCCTAAAATGCCTGGCGGCCTGCATCTGCCCCTACAGATCTCGGAGGGAGTGTATGAAGGATTCCTCAAGACCCTGATCGAGTTTGCCTCCCAGCATGTCTACCACTGTGACCTGTGCACCCAGCGCGGCTTCATCTGCCAGATCTGCCAGCACCATGACATCATCTTCCCCTTTGAGTTTGACACCACTGTCAGGTATGCAGGACACCCAGCCAGATGCCCCACCCCGCCCTGTCCCCCAACATTTCAGGGTGGCAAACCCTGGTCCTTGAGTGGGAACACAGCATCCCCTCTGCGCTAGTGCCTCAGGTTGTTGAGGCTGCTTAGAGCAGCTGATGCCCTGAGCAGTCATGTAGCCCCAATCCTGCTCAGGGGACAACACAAGCCCTCACAGAATGCTGTTGGCTCTCTTGCAGGGTCTCAGTTTTGTCATCTGTGAATGGGTTGAGGAGGGACTGAATGAGTTATAGCCCTGGAGTGTTGGACAAGGCCCAGCACAAAACGGGCAACTGGTGGGTGACCTCTGCCCCCGTCATGGTCACTCTTACTCCCAGTTATCACTCGCTCATTATCAGAAGCCTCTAAGTGGACAAATTCACCCGCCAAACCTCCTTCCAGCCCATGTGGGAGTGGAAATCTGAGCTGGTGGGAGCATTCATTCTTTTTCAGTAGGTGTTCCCTGGCCCAGATTCAGCCCCTAAGCAGACCTGGGCTGAGTGTTTTCAAATGCAGAGTATCTTAACCATAGGCAAGAAGTCATTAGTGAGTCTCAGCAGCATTTATAAAAAATGAAATAGAGGGTCAGCAGGCATCCCATGACCTTGGGTACGCAGCACTGCAAGAATCTCTTTTCCCTGGATGGGGAACTGGTGCCTGCGGGCCTGGGGTTGTGGTTGGGACACAGCCCGACTGTGGGCTCTGGTCAGCAACACTGGCCAGCCTCAGGCCCAGGGGAGGCCTCCAGCCCATTCGTACAAGTAGCACTTGCCTCTTTCTCCCAGGTGTGGCGAATGCAAGACCGTCTTCCATCAGAGCTGCCAGGCCGTGGTGAAGGGCTGCCCCCGCTGTGCCCGCCGGCGCAAATACCAAGAGCAGAACGCTCTCACCTAACCCAGTCTCCTGACCCCCCTCAAAGGCCTCAGGGTGAGGGTTCAGCTCAGCCATGCAGCTGGGTTTGCCATCAGCCCCGGCCACTCTCTCAAGGTGTCACAGCTGTCTCCCTCATCAGGAAGACTCAGACGTGACCAGAGCATGAGCCTACCAGAGGGAGCCCTTGGTGACTGATGCCCCTCCCCAATCTGCTCCAGGAGGTGGGACACCAGCAGACACCCCTGAATGGAGTCCTGGGGGTGGGGAGACTTTGCACTAATCAGGCTCCAGCTCATCGCACTGACATGGTACCCCCATCAGGGCTGTTCACACACTGTGGAAATAAGACGTGGGGCGCATTTTCAAATCCACATTCCTGATTAAAAGGTCTAGTTTTTTAAAGTGGGTTTTCCCCCTTCCTATTTCAATAGAAAATATTTTTTTATTCTTAACCCAATATAAGTCACCCAAGAAACCCAGGCATTCTCACCATGAGCGAATGTGCAGGTACCGCCCAGGCCTGGTCTGCAGACAGGCGGGCGGCTGGCCATCCCTGGGACAGAGCCCGCCAGCTGCCTTTCCTTCACCCTCCCCAGACGCTTGCTGCCAACAGCTCAAGTGTAATGTGCCAAACCACCCAGGGGGCCAGGCAAGGTCGGTCCTGATGCCACCATCTCCCTCTCTTTGCTCCCTGCCCCATGCTCCCCTGACCCCCCAAAAAGCCCATCTTTCTCTGTGTCAGAGCCCCTCGGCTCTCCTCTAGCGGGATTCCGGTCCCTGCGGGAGAAGGAGAATGACTTCAGACCAGCACTGTCAGCACTTTGCATCTTCCTCGGGCCGGGGAAAGGCCACCCTTCAGCCCCACGCCCTCCTCACTCCTGCCCACACTGGGACATGCTCAGGGGTCCCACCCCTGCCTGCTGACCCCTGCTGGGACAGAGGTAGTCTGGGCTCACAGAGGGCAGCGAGCCCAGGCCGGGGGCCGGCCTTGGCACACACTGTGGAACAGTGACCCGTCCTTCACGGAGTGTGCCAGCCCCGCTGCTGAGATGTGCGGGGACCAGCGGGGCAGGTCCACGGAAGGGCTTCACCTCCATCGCAAAGCCATGCATTCACACAGCTTCGCCAGACTGGCCCCGGAGGGGTGCTACTGGAGACGGGGAGATGTCATGGTAGCACCATTGCCATTTGAATGGGCCTTGGAATTGTTTTAAAATGACATTTAGACCCTTGGGGTTTGGGGGAATCTGTGTACCCCTCCCTCCTCTCCTGAATCCAGCAAGCCCCCCTCAGCTCTGGGCCCTCTGGTCAGCTCTGCACTCGGCTTGAGATTGGGGGCCTCATGTGAAGACCCACCTGTCCTGCCAGGGGATGAGCTTACTCCCACTTCTCCCTTGGGGTGATCTGGCTGCTGAGTCACCCGTCTAGCCCCGTGGAGCTGGATAAATTGTGCAATAGAACAGAGGAGGTGCTAGGCAGGTGGGGGAGGGGCTGCCACACAGCCTCTCTTCCCCTCTTGTAAGACGGTGCACACCTGTGCCCAGCACACCAAAGCCTCCAGAACCAGGAATGGATCCCAATCTTCATCCCACCCCTCAGAGCATTTATGCAAGCACAGCCTGATCGGAGCTCCAACTGCCCCAGGCCCCTGAGTGGACAGGAGCCCAGCCTGGGAGGAGCGTGTGGCCCGGCCAGACCTGGGAGCATGTTCTGTATTCCACGAGGTGTCCTAGGAGGTGGCAGGAGTGAGACCCAGGAGGCACCCACTTCAGTCTGCTCCACCCCTGCGCTCCCAGAGATTAGTAGCACTAAAGCTGACGCCCTCCCCATCCCCAAAAGCTGCTGCTGCATTCAGATGAGCTGAGTTACACCTCCTCACCTCTGATGGAAAGCTGATGTGTCCACACTATTTTTAAAGTGTCACTTTATGCAATAAACTTTGCAGTTTGGGCCCCGGCCCTGAGACGTGCTTGGCCATGTGCTGAAGGGACGGCCACTGTGTGTTGTCTGAATGATTTTGCAGTAAAGACCTGATATTTCTAACCTCTGGTCTGGCTTCTGAATCCTAATGCTGTAGCTGACTGGGGAGACCATGGGCCAACCACTGCTGGTCTGATGGGGCCTCCACTCTCCTGTTAGGCCCTGGGCACGGGAGGGAAGAGGATGGGGGAGTGGTAAACATTTGCCAGCAGGAGACTTGGCATGGGGAGAGGGCAGCCACAGGTCAGTATATACCCCACCCTTGCCAGTCTGAGGAGGCAGGGCCCCCATGAGGTTGGATTTCAGGGCCTTTGGGAGGTTAGCTCATATGCAACAACTGAAGCTGATGCCGGAAATGCCACCATGGATCTTTCCTGGGCCTTCCATGCCAAAGCGCAGACTACTGGCTCTGGAACGTGAGAAACCTCAAGCCTACATTTCCCACTGGATTGAGAGAAGGGGCTCAGGAAGGACAGGCTGGGCAGGGCCTCTGCTTCAGGCCTCATGGTTTGAGGGCTCACATGGGCTTTTACTTGGCTGCAGACCTTCCTCAGAAGGTCCAGAGGGCCCCTACAGGGGGAAGCCCACCACTGCCCACTGTAAGGACAGAAGGAAACATTAATTTTCAGGGAAAGCAGGTTGCAGGAAAATGGGACTGGAAAAGATGACATTTAGGTCTGCAGTTTCCTGTCCTTTCAGCCCATGAGGGAGCACCCACTGCCCATCCCATGAGCCCAGCTTCCTGCAAGCTCACCTCCCCCCAGGGGCAGTAGGTGGTGGTGGGCTCCACGAAGACATGAGGAACCTGGTTTGAGGGCTGGGAGGTGCGGTGGGGAAGAGGCAGGCCCACCTGGGGCAAGAGGACCAGGGGCAAGTGACCTGCCCTCCCTTTGGACTCAGTGCCTTTGTCCTCCGCCAAGTCCCTCCGAGGACTCCAGCCCCCCACACCCACCACCATCTAAAGGAGGACGGGAGATGTGGCGACCTCATTCCAAGCCCAGAGTCTTCTCTCCTCATAAAAGTGGTGTGAATCGGGCGAGGCACAGTGGTTGAGCATGGCATAGGTCACGGTTCTGTGCCCAGTCAGGGCACAGCCTGGGTTGCAGGCTCCATCCCCAGTAGGGCGCCCGCCGGAGTCAGCTGATCATGATTCTCTCTCATCCTCGATGTTTCTGTCTCTCCCTCTCCCTTCCTCTCTGAAATCAATAAAAATGTGTTTTTCTAAAAGTAGCACGAGCCACAGCTAATACACTGTGTGTTTTATAATGATGATGTGATAACCACATCGCCCTTAGTGCATCTCATTTAATCTCAACAACCCTGAGAAGTTGGTGTTCGCGTCCCCAGCTCACCGGAAGCCGCCGCAGAGATAAGGTGAGGAGCTGGAGCCCGGCCCCAGGAAGTCGCTCTGATCTTACCCTGGAGACATTGGAGGGGCGTCCGCCTCTCCAACGAGGATCCGGAGAAGGTAAGTCGTTGGAAGGGAATTTAGCCAGAAGTTGGTGAGGAGACCCCGACCCCCGCGTCCTCCCGTCCTGGTCCCGGGCGCAGCCAGGTGTGGCCCGGGTCCCGGGACGCGCCGGGGGAGGGGTGGCGCCTCCGTTCCTAGGGCGCTGGCTCGCCCCGAGGGGACAGGAAGCCGGGACACCGGGGATTGTCTGCCGCCGCAGCCCTGCCCCAGCCCGGGAGGAAGTTCTGCCGGTGCTCGCGCCGGTGCCTCCCTCGCCGGATTGTGGACAGGAAACCCGGCCGCGCGGGGCGGGCGGTGGAGGAGAGCGAGCGCCGGACGCCGAGCCCACGCGCTCCCCGCGGGACGAGCGGAGGCCGGGCGAGCGAGTGGACACCCCGAGGCGCCCGAGCCGGGCGGCTGGGCGGGGCGCTGAGCCGCGGAGGGGGCGCAGGTGCGGGTCCTCCTCCCCGCGCGTGGGGACCGGAGCTGCGGGGCCGGGACGGTCTCCTCCCCGCGGAGGACGGGGTGCGGGGTGCCGGGGGGTAGGAGGGGCCCAGGGCCAGGGCCCCAGCGCGGTCCCGGGCGTTGGCGCCGCCGTGATTCGCGTCGCAGGGCACCTCCTGGCGACCGGCCGGTCCTGGCGCTCCGGGGGTCCTCCCGGCTCCCCCGAGGGCCGGGAGCCGAGGCCGGGTGCCATCTCACCATCCCGAGACCTGCGCTCCGGGGGCGGCCCTGTGCAAGCCGGGCTCCGAGCCGCCGCGGAGCCGCCGGGGAGGGCCGGGGAGGGCGGGCCCCGGAGCGCAGCGCCGCGATCCGGCTGCAAAGGGCCGGTAGCTGGGCATTCGAGTCCAGGGCCTGGCTCGGGCGAGGACGCCCCGGGCAGACGATAGGCCAGGGGCCCGCGGTCAGCAGGTCCCGGGGATGGAGGGGGCGGGACTCTGCCCTCCAGAGGCCTGCGGGGACCCGTCCCCACCCCGTCCCTACCTCCGGGCTTCTCCTGCGCCGGGACCGGCTTCCAGCGCCTTCGCGGGCCCGTCCCGGCTCCCCTCGTCTCCTCCCCCCACACCCCGACTAAGCTGCTTTGGGGGTGCGGACAGCCCGCCAGAGCGCCCCGCTCCCTTTTCGTCCCCCGGCCAGCTCCTGCTTCCAGAACGCTCTCCGGCCTGGCCCCTGAGTCCCGGCCCGACGAGATGGCAGGCGCCTGACCGGCATCCATCGAGGCCCAGCCCATCCAGCCCATGGGCTCCCGAGGACGCGCCCTGCCCACGTGAGTGAGCCGGGGCCGGGGACGTGGGGAGACGGGGTCCTCCCTGGGGCTCGTGGGCTTAGCCCTGGGCAGCGCGCGGATCCCGCCTCCCAGGCCCAGCGCACTGAGTGACTCAGTTTCCCCATCGAGGGCAAGAAGGACCCTGTTCCCCGGCCGCCTTCGTGGGGCAGGAGGTGTGGTCAGTGTAAAGGCCCTGATGGAGGGGCGCGGGCAGATGGGGGTGAGGCTCTGAAGGGAGCGGCTGGGGCTGTGCGCTCGCCCCGGGACCCCTGGAGGCAGGTAGACGGCGCCAGGGCCCACCCCTTCTCGGAGGTGGAGGGGAGCCGGCGAGCGGAGGCGGTGAGGGCCGGTCTGGGCGGGCCAGGCTGCGGGCTCTCGTGGAAGCCGCTGGGGAAGAAAAGAAAAACCGAGAGAACCGGTTTCCCGGCCTTGGGAGTCCGGCCCCTCGTGCCAAGGCCCTGAACTGGGTGACGCGGGGACACTCCGTCCAGGAAGGGGCCGTGGACTCGCATTCTCTACGCCGGGGCGGCCAGGCGGGGCGGATGTGGGAATGGGGTGTTCTTCCCGCTTCACAGAAGGGGAAACCGAGGCCCACTCAACTGTTAGGCAAGTTGTGGTGCCGACCTGATCTCGGGCAGCCACCCTGTGTCAGGGTTTTCAACCCGCGGAGCACACCGGGGCGCCAGAACTTTTTAAACAGAACATCTGACTAGTCCAGGGCACCCACCTCGAATAAATGAAAATTACACTTTTTCCCAGATTTTGGTGTGCCACAGAATTTTAGTTATTAGTTTATATGCGCCATGAGATGCAAAAGGTTGAAAGTCGCTCCTCTCCCTCCCTCCCTCCTTCCTCCACCGTGTGTGTGTGTGTGTGTGTGTGTGTGTGTGTGTGTGTGTGTGTGTGTGTGTTTTGCCCTCTGTCTTTGAACCAATGCTTCCCTGGCTGTAAATTGAACAGGTATCACCCACAATCTCCACCAAGGGATTGGATGAAAGGGTTGCCCTGATCCCATCACTGGGTGCAGGAATGAGAATTTAAGAGATTATGTTACCCAGGTCTCCCGTTTTACAGATAGGAAAACTGAGGCCAGAGCGCACCCGAGGAGCGTGGCACTGGAGCGGCTGCCTCGCGTCCCCGTGGCTCTGACCCCGTGCCCTTGCCCTTTGCCGTCCACAGGGAAAGGCCGCGGCCGCGATGGCGGCGGACGTCGAGGGGGACGTGTACGTGCTGGTGGAGCACCCCTTCCAGTACACCGGCAAGGACGGCTGCCGGGTCGCCATCCAGCCCAACGAGCGCTACCGGCTGCTGCGCCGCAGCACCGAGCACTGGTGGCACGTGCGGAGCGAGCCGGACGGGCGCCCCTTCTACCTGCCCGCGCAGTACGTGCGCGAGCTGCCCGCGATCGGGGGCCCCGCCGCCGCCCCGCCGCCCGCGCCCCGTCCCGGCCCCGCGGCCCCGGAACCGCTGGCCTACGACTACCGCTTCGTGAGCGCCCCGGCGCCCGCGGGTCCCGACGGCGCGCCCGCCGAGCCCCGAGGCCGGGTGGGCTCCCTGCACCGCGGCAGCCTGACCTCGGGCCGGGCCGCCCGCCTGTACACGCGGCCCGCGGCGCCCGTGCGGCCGGCCCAGTCCCTGGACGACCTGGCGCGGGCCGCCGCCGCGCCCCCTGCCGGCCTCCTGGGCAGCGCGGGCCGCTCCAAGGCCTGCAGCGTGGCGGGCTCGTGGGTGTGCCCGCGGCCCTTGGCGCGCAGCGGCTCGGAGGACACGTACGAGACCCTCGGGGACGTGGACGAGCGCGCGCCCGCGCGGGAGGAGCGCCCGCGGCAGGTACGTGCGGGCCGGAGGCGGGACTGGCGTCGGGCTCCCCCGGAGCAGCGGGGCCCCGGCCTCGGACGAGCCCCCTCGCACCCAGCTCGCCGTCCTCTACCGGGAAACGGGGCGCACAGGCTCACACCTCTTATCCGCCCAAATGCCAGCGCTTCCTGGAGCCCAGAGGTTTCCCGTAAAAAAAACAGTTATGGCAAAATTTGACCTGAACTCATGTGAGGCCGTTGGTGGTCTTTGTTGGTCACATTGAATGTGAATATTCAGGGTTTGGTGACAGGTGCCGGCCCAGGCCTGCGGGGAGCGTTACCGCACCCGTGGCGCCCGGTGTGCGCGCCCGCATGATCAGGCTGAACTCGTCGGGCGTGAAACGGGGGGCCGTGGGCTCTACCTGCGCGGCCTTTCTCGCAGGAGCTTGGGGTGGGGGTGGGGGATGTCAGACCAGAGAATGGATATGAAAGTCAGGAGGCTCTTCCCTTTTTGGCTGCTTCCCACATTTCAGTTCCTCTTCCTTTTCTTTTTAAAAAAAGCTTGATGGGTTTGTTTCAGAAAGAAGTCCAGTCATAGTGATTTTTTCTTTCTTTTTCGCTTCAGATTCTAGTTATGTTAATTTGGGAAATCGAAAACAGAGCACGTTTTAAAAACTCTGACATCCTCAGAAGACTGCCCACGGCATGACTTCTTGAACTTAGGAACTTTTCAGGGAGGGGAAGGCACAGACTTCTGTGACCAGCGGTGTAATGATGGCCAGTTCGCCTCCTAGGCGGGAGGAGGGGAGGGGAGTCTCTATTTGTCCATTAGCCCAAAGAGGGGCGGGGGAGGAGGGGGGATGGCTGGGTGACCCTTGAAACGTATGAGGCTATAGTTTCTTTGTAGTTGATGTAGTTTCAATAATCCTTGATCCCTGCCAAGTCCCAGGACTGAGTCTGGGATGCCCAAAGGAAGGAGGCATCGCCCCCATAAGCAAGCTCCGGGCGCTTCTTCCACCCCGTGTGGTTATCGGCAACGAGCTCAGGACTTGGGACTGCAGAGACCCGAATGTGACTCTCCTGAGTCACCCTCCAGCCCCAGTGTCGCCGTGTGTAAATGTAGAACAATACCTAAGGATTAAGGTCGTTGACAGCTTTCAACGAGGTGAGCTTGGACGCGCCTGGCACGCAGTAGGTCGACCCCCAAAGACTGGCTACGGTCCCACTCGGTATCCTTTCCTCCTGCTCTGCGCCGCCAGCGCTCCGGTTTCTGCAGGGGGCAGCCCGCCCCCTTGTGGCCAGCGTGCAGAACAGCATCGGGCGGGTGGGGAATGGACCCTGCCCGCGGGTGGGGTGCAGGGGGCTAGGGTGGGGGAGCGGAGGGATGCTGGTGCCGGGCGCCCTGGCCTGCCCGCCAGTTTCTTTGGGATAGATGGCTGGATGCCAGCGCTTCTGCTCCCGGTGCCCCTCCGTTTGCTGGGCAGACTCCTAGTGGCGCACTCCTGAGCCTCAGCATTCTCCTCCTGGCGATAGTGGGGTGTCTGTCTGTCCCTCTGAGGTGTGCCCCTGAGGTGGAGGACTGCCTTGCCCTCTGCACCCCCGCGTCCCGCACAAAGCCTGGCCCAGAACATGTGCGGGGTATTGATTAAGGACGCAGCTCCTCTGCCATGAGCCTGGGCTCTGCAAATCTGCCCAGGGACACCACCCCAGGCTGGGGGGGCGGGGAGGGGGGGTTAGGAGGCCCTATATTCGGGTTCCTCTTGAGAAGTTCCCTGACAGCCACAGTCACTGCGGAGTGGCATCTTTGCCCCTCCGTCCCAGGCTCCAGCAGTGGCAGTGGTATATTGGAGAGGGTGGTGGTGGTGCTTCCTGGGGAGGACCTGAGCACCTGTCAGAGACCCGCTGATTGGCAAAGAGACTCCTCCCGGTCCCACTTCTGGCCCTAATCCGCTGTGTGACCTCAGGAGGTTGCTTAGCATCTCTGGTTCTGTTTCCTCCCTGTGTGATGGGTATAAACCTCGCTCTCTGTGACCCTGCTTTCTTCCAGAGTCAGCTGTGGGTCTCCCCGACACCCCAGCCACACACACTCCAGGGGTGGGGCGTCTGTTCTCCCCGGAAAAGAAATGCCACTCTGCTCTTAGTTGTGTGAGGCAGCATTTAGAGAAGGAATTTCCTGAAAGGTGAGCTGCCTGTTTTCTTCTGGAAGAGACAGGAGAAGCAGGTGCTGCCCTTCCCTCCATTTACTCACTCGCTAAGCATGCACAGGCCGAACCTGCCAAACAGCATGAGCCTTCAGATCCAAAGGTGACCCAGGCACAGCCCTGGCCCGGGCGCCTAGCATCGGGGCGGGAGGATGTCAGGAGAGCCCAGTCTAGCATGGCACAGGATGTCTGTGACCCAGCCACTCTCAGGTGCTGGGCAGAGGTGGAGGTGTGACATGTGGCACCTTTGGGGCCTTGCAGTCCCACCCCACCCTGTGCAGCTGGGCTCAGGAATGGGGCCTTGGGTGAGGGGTGGGGAGTGCCTGGCCCGGCAGAGCCTCCCGAGCTCTCACCAGGAATCGGGGCTTTATCCTGCAGCCCTGGGAAGGCTCTCGGGAGAAAAGGGAGTGGGTTTGAGAAGAGACCCCTGTGGCAGGGCTTCGAGAATGCAGGAGGGCCTTGGTGGTCTCCTGGACACTCCATGGATGACAGGAGACCCGGGAGGTGGACTCAGCAGGACTCACTGAGGGGGGTGTGAGGGAAAGCACAGTTGGCACACTGGGGTGGGAGGGGGTGAGGGGAGGAGAGGGGTGGAGGAATGAGGCTGAACCACTCTGGCCCTGCTGGGCTGGCCCAGGAGGCAGTTGGCTCAGGGCGGTCTGCTGCCCCAGGAGAAGGTGCTCAGCAAGTGCTGTCGGAGCCATGGGTGTGGAGAGAGTGGGAATGTGGGGACAGGAGTGCAGAGACAGCCTCGGGGCTATCACATCTGGGTGACAGACAAAGGGAAGAGAGAAGAGCCTGAGAGGAAGAAGGCACCAGGGAACAAGGAGGAAAACCAGGGGAGTGTTGGCTCAAAGCTGAGGAGAAGTGGCCAGAAGAGAGGGGAAGTTAGATAAAGGCCATTAAACACTCATCGGAAGTAGCCACCAGACGTCAGTGGCCATCTTATCAGGAACTGGTCAAGGGCATGGCTGAAGCCAGAGGGTCAGAGGAATGAAGGGGAGGATACGGACTGAGCGTGCAGGCAACTCTCAGAAGCTTGGCAGGGAAGGGAGAGATGTTGCGTGGCCAGAGGCAGGTGTAGGTGGAGGGTGGAGACTTCCCCAAACCTAAGTGAATGGGCAGAAGCTGGAAGGGGGGAGGATGGTGCGGGGGGTAGGTGGTGAGATGGGGTCCCCAGGAGAAAGGATGTGAGGCAGGGCAGAGCAAAGGGGGAGGAGGGGCCAGGATGTGAAGATGGAGATGACGTGGAGTCCGCGAAGAGGGTGGAAACAGCATCCAGTCGATGGACCACTGGGAAGGGGGTGGTGTGGAGGCAGGGCAGTCGGCAGAAGCAGGGACCACCCCGCTCCCCGGAGGAGAGGAATCCCTACACTGTACAGCATTTTACAGCCTCGTCATTCACTGGTCACTCAGCTAGCACATAACGACACTGGCCACTGGCCACTGGGGACACAAAGCCTCGTAGGAGACAACACAGTCCCGTGGGCTCTCACTCCAAGGCTCGTCCTCCCAGCAGCTCAGAAGGCAGGCAAAGGCGCCTCCATTTGCCCGAGTACAAACAGAACAGGGGTTCTCAACCTTCCTGACGCCGCGACCCTTTCATATAGCTCCTCGTGTTGTGGTGACCCCCAACCACAAAAGTATTTTTGTTGCTACTTCATAACTGTAATTTTGCTCCTGTTATGAATCGTCATGTAAAAATCTAACCTGCAGGATATATTTTCCTTGTTACAATTGAACACAAAGCATAGTGATTAACACAAAAACAATATGTAATTGTATATGTGTTTTCCGATGGTCTTAGCGACCCCTGTGAAAGGGTCGTTTGACCCCCAAAGGGGTCGCGACCCACAGGTTGAGAACCGCTGAAATAGACTTTCAGAGGGTTTCAGTGACTGGCCGGAACGCACACAGCCAGGAGGGGACAGCATTCCGGTCTGCCCCAGGCCTCCTGACCCCAAATCCCTCTCTGGCCACCAGGCTCAGTCTTAGCTGTGTGGCCTTCAGGCCTGGCCACCCTGTTCCCCTCACCAAGGACAATACAAGCCGAAGGCAAAGAGGGAGTGCTCTGTACGTGCCCAGCCCGTCACGGACATGGGCAGCAGGGAAGGGGGCATGAATCCTAAACCCTCCCCTTGTTTCTGCAGCTGAGGGCATAGTAGGAAAATGAAAGGGACCAGGAGAGGGCGAAGCACCTGCTTCTGAGGGGGGAGAGATGGAGGACAGGGGAGGCAAGCTGGAGCTCTGCCCCCTCACCCCTGAGCCCCTCCAAGGAGGTGCTTCAGGACCCGGGGAAGCTGGGGAGGAAGGGGCCTGAGACTCCTCCTCTGAGGCTCAGGGCCCACCCCTAGCCAGGGGGCCTCCTGACTCAGGGTGAGGTCACCATCCCCGCCCAGGCTAGCCATCAGGACTAGCCCGCCCCTGCTGCCTGGGCATTGGCCGCAGGGAGGAAAGAGTTACAGCCCTGGCCTCTTAGGCTTCTTATGCAAACAGCCCAGGAGGCACCTCACCTGAGTAGGCGGCTGGGACTGGAAGGAGCCCCAGGGCCCTGGTTTCTCCCTCCTCTGCCAGGAACTGTGAGTGACCCTTCAGCTCCAAATGGAGTTGGACCTGGGGCGGAGGGCAGTTTTCCCACCCTGTCCCCTGCCTCCCGGTTCCCACCGGTCTCCCCTGCACCATGCTGAAGCCCACCCAGTGACCGCTGTGAGGCGCCCTGCCCTCCTCTTGGGATCCCAGGCTAGCACCCACTCCCCAGAGCAAACTCCAAGGGCAGCCCAGGGAGCTGTGACCGAAACAAAAGAACTGGCCTTGGACAGATCCCTTTGGGCCCCCTTTGGAGGCCAGCCAGGCAGCCTTTAGGGAAGGGAGGCTGGTAAGAGCAGGGCGCTGAGCCCAGAGGAGGGTCCAGTGAGCCTCCTCATCTGTACGCCCTCCTCTCCACAACTCTCCCTATCCTCTGGCAAGCGCAGTTGACCTGGGTGGCCCAACTGGTTTGTTCACACTTGACCTGACCCTTTGCCCCCATGACTCACGGGCAGCTCCAGGCTGACCCCGATCCCTCCCGCTGCCCATGTTGCCTCCTGGCTGTGGAAGAGCAGGTTGTTGGGTAGCTCTGTCACTTCCTTCTCCCACATTCCTGACCCGAAAAGCCCTCCCACCCACAGCTCACAGGCTGAGAGGAGCAACTTCTCGCCCTTATGGGGGCTGGTGCCAGCCCCTCTGCCCCCTGGGCCCGCTCCCCCAGCCTGGGCCTCTTTTCCCCGCCCAGGCTCTGGTTCCCTTCCGCCCGTGGATCACCTGTCTTCCCACTTCCTTCCTGAGCCCCAGCAGCTGGCCTCACTCTAGATCAATTTTCTCTTCCCTTCTGGCTCTGCGTCCAGCAGTGGGAGGAGCCAGGAAATCGGGACTGAATGTCAGCCCTGAGTGCCAGGTCCTGGGCATGGAAAGTCCATCCTCACGACTGGGGTTTCTGATGATCAGAATGTGGTCAGGGTTCCACGCTAGCGTGTTGGGGAGTGAGGAGATAGTTGATGTTGGTTGGTGTAGAGAAAAATGGGGCTCTCCCAGGGCTGGGCCCCCGGGGCAGAGGGGTTCTTGCTCAAGTTCGGAGACTCTGTTTCCAAATTGTGAAAGGACTGTGGTGTTGGGGGGATTTCCAGAGCTGCTGCCAAGGCAAACAGGCCTGCAGGCCCCTCTGCCCAGGCCAGGCTCTGGGATCTGGTGGTGCCCGTCCACCAGGACGCATACTGGTGAGCGGGGCTGGGGTCTGTCTGGACCTCCATGTCTGCCTGGGGGCTGGCTGGACTTGAGCCCAAGAGAGGAAGCCGCGGAGCCAGGAGGGGTCTGCCTCCAGACGCTGCCAGCATCACCCTTCCTCTTCTACACAGCCTGATGACTCTCCCCTTGTCTGAATTTATAGATTACTGTTCCTCCTACGAAAATAGTTTAACCCTGTTACAAATATTTGGCTAATTGGGGGAAGCTTCAGTCTAGTGACGGTTGGCATTTTGGTTTCTTTCCATCCATTCTGCTCTCCTGTGTGTTGGGAGTTTTATAGACATAGGGACATGCTGGTGCGCTGACAGTGATGCTGTACTTTTTCACCTGCTGTGTTCATGGATTCAATGAATGGCGAGTGCTGTCCTGTGCCCTGGGAGGCAGTGAGAAGTAAGGCATGGTCCCTGTCCGCAGGGAGCGTACTGTCCAGGAGGAGCTATTGCCAGGCAAACATACTGTCCTGGAGGAAATATCGCCGAGCAAACCGATAGTTATGATCTAGTGTGGTGATTGCGCCTAAAAGGTACTAGGGAGGAGCCACCACCTCCCTGCTCACCCCCATCAGAGGGAAACCCAGGATTGCCTCCTGGCCAGGAAATTGGTGTCAGAGGGGAACCAGCCTCCTCCGTGAAACCCTCTGGGCCTGGCAATAAGAATTGGTCTTTGTAAATTTCCCACTAGTTTTCCAATTAATTTTGATTATTTCATATTTTACTGGGAAAGCACTTGTGTTTTTGTTTTTGGTGGTTGTTGTCTTTTAGATTTATGAAATCCCCCTTTTAAATGTATTTATGGATTTCTTTGTGGCCAAGTTAATGATACTTTCTAATTAAGGTTCCATATGGATCAAATTTAGTTTATCGATTATATTATTCAAATGGGTATTTCCTTTGTGTACATCTTACTTTTTATCCTTTATTCTAATTCTGATAGAGGTTTATTAAATGTCCCATTCAACTTTCCTCTATAGAGTTCTTGTACTTTTAATAGTTTTTGCTTTTTATGTTTAACTACAGTGTTATTGGGAGCATACAGAGTTTGACTATTCTGTTATCACAAATTATGCCTTTGTATCATGATTTTGTATCATTAGCCTGAAATTCCACCTTTCTGTTATTAATATGGTTGCCAATCTTTCTTTTTATTTCAGTTCATTTCTTTTTCCTTTTTTTTTTTTTTTTTTTTAATTTGCTGGTATCTTTAGTATCCTTTTATTTTCAACCATTGTCACATTTTTTAAAAGTGTTTTTCTTGTATGTATCTATCATATGACTATATTTTTAAGCCCAAGCTATGTCTTTTAATGGGATAACTCAATCTGTTCACATTCAGTTTAACAACTGAAACACTGCACTTGATTTTATTATGTTTTATTTTACCTCGTAGTTTTCTTTTCTCGTTCCGTCAGGTCGCTATTGATTCCCTTTTAGTCCCCTGTTAATCTGTTGTCCTGCTACACTTTCCAATTCGTTTGTGGCATCTGCTTTTCCCTGGGTTCCTAATTGAACTGATGCTATAGGATGTGCAGGGATGGGGATTCCTGTTCTCAGCACATCCATCTGGAACTCACAAAAGCCTGTCAGCCTGTGGACTCCGGCCTTTTGTCAGCTTAGAGAAATCGATTTGTTGCAGGATTATTGTTTCTTTGACTTTTTCTTGTATTTGCATGTTCCTTCTCCTGACTCGATCCTCCCAATTTCTTACCTTTTCCCTCTTTATTTCTCTCTCCACGTACTTCTGCCCTGAGGCTTAAGATACTCCTCTGCCTGACCTTCCAGGCCACAGATGTGAATCTCAGGAGCGCCCAGTTCCTCCGCAGTCGGTGGTGCGTGACGTGTTTAAGTTTCAGAGCAGGCCTTTTGATTTTCTCCTTTGGTGCTTTACTGGAATCTCCTTGTGCGTTCTTGTTTTTTGTTCAGGTTGTAATTGTATTTGCTAGCCTCTCTCTCTTATTGATGGCCTCAGTTTTTTTTAAACTGAGCAATATACATACATAGTTTTTAAAAATCAAAGCAATATTTTAAAGCATATAATAAAAATTCTCCCACACTCCTCTGCTTCCATGCCCTGCTCTCCATCAGCTCCCACATCACCACTTTTATTAATTCTTTCTCTGTGCTTCCAGGCTTTCTTTTTCCCCTTTTTTTTATTTTAAAAATTTTGGAGGGGATGGGAGAGGGAGAGAAAGATAGAAACATCAACGATGAGAGAGAACCATTGATGAGCTGCCTTTTGCACACCCCACACTGGGGCTGGAGCCTGCAACCCAGGCATGTGCCCCAAGCTGGAATTGAACCGTGACCTTCTGTTTCATAGGTCAAGGCTCAACTGCTGAGCCATGCCAGTCAGGCCCAGGTTTTCTTTATACAAATACAAACTAGTATGAATATACAGTTGGTTATTTGATTTTCTGTCTGCCTTACACAAAGGTAGTAGGCAGCCCTAGCCAGTTTGGCTCAATGGATAGAGTGTCAGCCTGTGGGCTGAAGGGTCCCAGGTATGATTCCAGGCAAGAGTACATGCTTGGGTTGTTGGCTTGATCCCTAGTGGTAAAGAAGAGTAAAAATATCTCTCTCGTTATTGAAAGTTCTCTCTCTCTCCCTCTCCCTTCCTCTCTGAAATCAATAAAAATAAATTTAAAAAAACAAAGGTAGTAGGCAGTACGCATGGTCCTCCATCTTGTTTATTCCTTGCCTTTTTGGTATAACAATGTTATCTTGGAGATTGTATATAGAGAGTATCCGGCTCCTTCCTTATATCCTTGTGGTTTTTCATTGTCAGGATGTATCGCAATTCATTTAGCAGGTCCACTGTTGATGAACACTTGGCTTGTGTCCAATGTTTGCCTGTTGAGAACAATGCTATAAAATATTATCTTAAGGTAGTTTGTGCATTTTCATATATTTAAGGATTATTGTTTTCTGCAAATGATCTGTTCAGATCTTTTGCCCATTTTTCTATTGAGTTCTTGGTCTTTCTCATATTGATTTTGAGGAAGTTTTTCTATTTTAGGGAAAGTAGCTCTTTATCTCTGACAGGAGTTGTAATCAGCAGCCCTCCAAGTTTGCCTTTCTACTTTGCTAATGGTATTTTTAGCCGCACTAGTTTTCTTAAAATACATTTATATAAGAAATATGTAAATCACTTATTTTATTATGAAGGCCTTTTTTGTTGTTGCTGTTAATCCTCACCTGAGGATATCCTCCCAACCCCATTGATTTTTAGAGAGAGTGGGAGGGAGGGAAAGGGGAGAGAGGAAGAAAACACATTGATGTGAAAGAGACACATAGATTGGTCGCCTCCTGCATGCACCCCGACAGAGGCTGGGGATTGAACCAGCAACCCAGGTATTTGCCCTTGACCAGGAATCAAACCTTTGACCATTTGGTGCATAGGACAAAGCTCTAACCACTAAGGCCAGGGCACAAAGGCCTCTTTAAATATAGAATTTTGCTCATGTTTCCCTCTGTGAGTATTTTTATTGTTTCACTTATCAAATCTAAATCTTTGATCCTTTGGTGGTTTGGGGGGTAATATGTGAGTGAAAAGAATGAGATATAGACCCACCTTTAATTGTTTTTTTCCAGATGGCCATCCAGTTGCCCCCATGACCTCTTTCCACCACGATTAGCAAGGCGTCTTTCGCACGTCCTGGGTCCCAGCCTTATTGGGGCCTGAGATACCAACAGGAATTCTGCCTGTTCCCACCGCCTCGGTGCTCCCAGCCTTAAGCGCAGAGAGTGGGAGCCTTTTTGTTTGTTTCTTAAATACATTTTTATTGATTTCAGAGAGGGAGCAAGAGATAGAAACATCATTGATGAGAGAGAATCATTGATAGGCCGCCTCCTGCACGCCCCACACTGGGAACCGAGCCCACAACCTGGGCATGTGCCCTGATCGGGAATCAAACTGTGACCTCCTGATTCATAGGTGGACCCTCAACCACAGAGCCACACCGGCTGGGCAAGGACAGAGAGTGTTTAGCCCACCTGCTTGGCTCCCCATCAGATCCTGGGGGTCTGATACAAGGGTTACCCTGCCTTCGCCCTAAAGTCTCATGGGGGACCCAGGCTGCCCTGGCGTTTTCCAGGTGTCAGACACTCTGACCCGTGCTAGCCAGTTCTGCCCACCCAGCTGCCCCAGCCCCTGCTTGGCTGAAGCAGTAGAGCGTAGCAGTCGGGAGAAGAGGAGAAGCAGGGCGTGTTTAAGCTGCCGTGTTCCCAGCACCCGTGGCCCCAGAGCTGCATCTTAAAGGGAGAGAAATTCCTTTGTCTGTGTTAGATTGGAGGAAGGGAGAACTGGAAGGGCCAGTCTGTCTCCAGATAAAAATAATGAATACCTCAGAGTAGTAATAACACTTAGGGTGTGGAAGAGTGAAAAAAAAAATTTAAGGTCCCCCCTTTTTATTATGAAAATTTTCAAACATACAAAAGAGCAAATAGAATATTAAAATGAATACATCTATACATATTACCTAGATTTAACAATTACTCTTTAAGATCCAAGCCATAGTTAATTGTCGTCGTTGCCCCCCCCCCCCACCTTAGCTAAAGCAAGTCCCTCCCAGCCACTTTGAACCAGGATCCAGTCAAGGGCCATCCCTTGCATTTCGTTGTCTCTTGAGTCTCTCTTGACAAGCCCCTCCCTTTCCTTCTGCCCTGACAGGGACTTGTCAAAGAGACTAGACTGGTTGCCCTGCAGAATGTCTGTTTCAAGCTGGAATGTTGGCTTCCCTGTGGCAGGGCCCCCATGTTCCTCTGACCCTGGTGTTACCTCAGGGTGATAGGTCTGAGAGGCTTAGGAGGCCAGGTCACCAGGGCTCAGGGACAGATCACCCAGGGGAAGCAGGAATCCAGGATGATTCTAGATCTCTGTTGGAGCAACAGAGGTGATGCCGAGATGGGGAGCTCGAGGCGGGTGGAGACGCACTCAGGCTGAGGCAGGCAGCTTTTCAGTGTGTCGGGGACATCCAGGTTGGATTTCTCAACCTGGGGATGCAGTTGTGAGTTGTTAGCCTAATGAGGTCAGTTGAGCTTTCCCAGGACAGTGGAGTGAGAAGCAGAAATGAGACACCAGAGCACTGAGGAGGATGGCAGAGGAAGAGGAGCATGGGCCCTGAGAGCTGAGAAGCAGCAGATAGAGGAAGAGAAAGCTGACCGAGAGGCCATGTCCAAGGCAAGTGGGAGGGATAGGACTGTGAGGACTAAGTACCAGGGAGAGTCAGGCCAAACGAGGACCAGATTTGTCCTAAGGAAGTTGTGGGAAGCCTCAGCAGTGGGCTGGGTGTTGAGTGAACGGACGGCGAGACAGTGGGGCACACACACCTCTTCAAGAAGTCGGCTTTGAAAAGGAGGAAGGGAAAGTTGGGTCCAAAGGCATTCTTTCTCTTTTCAAGATGGAGAGACCTTGCCCAGCCCCAGTTTAGCTTGGCGTTGCGGGGAGGGGGGTTGGAGCGTCGGGCCAGGAACCGATTCGATTCCCAGTCGGGGCATATGCCCAAGTCCTGGGCCCAATCCCTTCTGGGGCGCCTGCAGGAGGCAGCCGAATGCTGATGTTTCTCTCTCATCAATGTTTCTATCTCTCAATCCCTCTTCCTTCCTCCCTCTCTAAAATAATCAATTAAAAAAAAAAAAGCTGGAGAGACCTTGAATTTGCTGAAATGCCAAAGGGACAAAGGTGGAAGGGTTGGAGATTTGAGGAGAGGCTGTGAGGTTGGCTGGGCATTGGATTGGCTGGGACAGGAGGACCCTGAGCTACCCATTAGGGGAGGGAGAAGGAATGGTGGCTACAGGTTCAGATACATTTAGGGGGTGGGTAGGGGACCACCGCCATCACATCTTTCCAACCCCCGAGACTGCCATAACCACAGCCTTTGCTGGACAACTTCCTTGACAAACCATTTGCGACTCCTCCTAGCTTAGGAGCCGGAGGGCTCCCAGCCTTACTCTGAGCACAGGGACTGGGAGCCATGAGGGGCTCCACCCCAGGGCAGACTAAGCAGACAGCCCCTTGAAGTCACCACAGGCTCAGGCAGGATCCAAGCCGAGGGCGCCCAATCACAACCCAAAGCCAGAAAAGCAGAAGCGGGGAGCAGAGCCCGTTCTCTTTCCCATGTCCTAGTGGGTGTGGGAACTTGGCTGCTGCTGGCTATTTCACAGAACCCGAGGCCCAATTGCAGGCTCCATCCCCAGCCCCTGTTGGGGTGTGTGCGGGAGGCAACCAATGATACCCCTCTCTCTCCCTCTCCCTCTCTCCCTCTCTCCCTCTTTCCCTCTCTCCGTCTCTCCCCCTCCCTTCTATTCTCTCTAAAAATCAATGGAAAAATATCCTGGGGTGAGGATTAATAATAATAGAACAAAAGACGGAGAGGCCCAGAGATGCAAGGGGTTGTCCAGAGAGAAGCTGAGGCAGAGAATACACAAGTTGCGGGACTCCTGCTCCTCTCCTCTTTCCTTTTAATTGCGTGAAGCTTCTGCCCAAACCCAAGAGGAAGGCCCTTGTGTTTGGAATCTCACGCGACCTGCCTGCGGTAAGATTCCACTGAGCCCCCTGGGCCTTGACACAACATGCACTGCCCAGGCCCCTCCCCAGACCAGTGACATCAGACTCTCAGGCTTGCGTGGATCCCTGGTGTTCTGAGGCTTGAGGACCGGATCCTGTGGGTGACCCAGCCTCCCCACTGCACGTAGGTGGAGCTGGGGTGGATACCGAGTGAGGCCGGACTCTGCTCTGGAGCAGGTGTGCTCAGGGGAGGGACAGTTCTGTGCACTCGGCTAAGCTTCCAGAGGAAAAGATCACAATTCATCCTCACGCTCCCTCCACTCAGCCCAGATGGCACGGACAGGCGCAGCGTCAGCGGAGGAGGTCCTATCCCTGCCCCAGTCGAGGGTTTGTGGGTCTTTCTTTTGCCTCTTGCCCCAGAGACCTGATCGGATTTTCTGGTTGCGCCTGCTCTAGTTGCCCCCCGTCCCGTGAGGGTTTTGGAGAGAGGAGTGCGCGTAGAGGGCTGGAGAGATGGATGATCTGCAGTTGGCTTGTTCTGTCCCCTCCCCCACATGTACCTCTCAAGACTTGAGGGTTTGGTTGAGAAAAGAGGACCCCACTGGGGAACCACTGTGGTCATCACCTTTTCTTGCTGGGGGAGGAGTCAGCCTCTGTCATCAAGAACAGCCAGAGCTGTGTGGGTTTGCTAAGTCGCTGTAGCGTGGGGCCAGGGCCCCGCACTGGGAGACCCCGGCAGGCAGGCCCGGCCTCTTATGGGGGGAGCAGCAGGGGGCGTTCAGGCTACCTTTTCTGTGGTCCCAGCCCCTTTCTTTCACTCCAGGTTCCTGCCACATGGAGACCCTGCCTCCCAGTTTCACCTGCAGGGTGGAGCCAAAGGCCTGGGTTCCCACTCCTGCCCTCATCTGCTCTCTCCCTTGCCCGACCCCAGCCCCTCCCTGGTGGCTCAGAGTTTCTGGCCGCTCTGGAATTTACAGCTGTTTCCATCTCCTGGGTGTGGCTCCGTAACTCTTGTTGACCTGTCGTGTGTACGCGCGCGCAAGCGCCCTGGCCCTCAGGGTGGAGTACTGTAGTGTGTCATGTGTGTGACACATGTGAGGACTTCAGGCTCTCAGGAAGGGATTAGTCTGCTCCTGGGGTTCTGAGTTGGGGCACAGGAGACTGCCCGGGAGCTTTTGGGGTAGAGTAGAGCATAGTCCCCAGACTTGCTCTGGATGCGGTTCCCCAAGTGTCCTGGACCCCAAATCCATACCACGCATGGTTTACTTGGGTGTCTCTGTGCTGAGCCCATTGTGGGTGCAGGGGAGGAGAGGCCTGGAGAACGTGGGAGAAGGGAGAGCCAGGTCTGAGGGCAGGAAGATGACTGAAGTGGGAGAATAAGAGATGGGAAGTCTGGGACCCAGGGTGGGAGGGTGGGAGTCAGAGCCTAAACTGGGACCTGAACAGCCCCTATGGGACAGCCTTAAGGTGGGCAGGTGGGTGGGCAGGGTGGCTGGAAGCCACCCTTGGGGAGGAAGCACCCCCAGGGGATTAGTGAAAACAAATGGTCCCCAGGAGGTGGGAAGAGGGGCTGCTGCTCTCACTGGGGACGTGCTGTGCTGTGCCTGCTGTGCATGAGAGGGTCAAGGGCGGACAGGCCGGGAGGAAGCTCTGAGGGTAGGGCTCTGGAGCTGGTTCCTGTCCCCTTCTCCAGGGGTTTGGAGTGGGGTGGGTCACAGACATGCTTGTTTATGTCGGTGGACACGTGGCGGAGGTGGCACATGCCCCGAGGAGGCAGACCAAGGCGGTCAGGCGGGTGGATGGTGATGTGGTCAAATCCTTTCTGCCCTCCACGTGGCTGCAAACCCATCCAGAGACCGGTTTCTTCTGATACCACATCTGCCCTCCCCCTTCCTCTTTGAGACACCCACCCACACAAAGCTTCCTCTTTCCCATCACACCCTCCCTGGGCCTTGAGGGAGCTGATGGTCACTCATTGTCCTATCTATGCCAGCTCAGGCCCCAACACCCAGCTGCCGCAGGCTTGTCCCCATCTGTGAAGCCTCCCCCTCCCCCACCCATTGTTCCCATGCGTCCTCCGTGGAGCCTGTTCGGTGGTTGTGTCCGGGCCTTGGGCCTCGGAGTCAGAACTCACCAGTAATCAGAGCTGAGTGAGGCAGCCATCAGTGTCCCTGGACACATGAAAATCTCCCTGTTCTTCCCCCTGCCAGCCCTCCCACTCCTCCCCCACCGCCCACCACCACATACATGCCCGGCCCCAGGCAGCCTGCCTCATGCAGCACTTCCGCAGCCCTGACAGGAAATGGGCTGGAGGCTCAGCCTCCCGCCATCTCAAGGCAACTTCTTGTTTCCCAATTGCCCTGTGCCAGCCCGGGGTTGTGCCCCGTGGCTCCACCCCTAAAGCTTCCCAGGGCTGCATCCCAGCAGCTCAGAGGGGACAGGATGGTGGACGTGATTGCCAAACTGACCAGGAGACAGAGTCGGGCCCCTCGGGTGCAGGTAGGGGAACTTGGCGTTGGGGGCTAAACCTGGCCTCTGATGGGGATAGCAGACGGTCCTATGGAGGAAGGGTCCAGTAGTGGCCCTCTATCCCTGGCCCTGTCAGGAGCTGGGGGGAGCAGGGAGTCTCATGGAACTTGGGAATCCTTCCTTCTTTCCTCTTTCCTTCTCCGAGGCCTTGCCCGTCTGAGAGGGGTTGCAAAGGGGCTGAGAGGTGGAGATCAGCTGGGGGAAGAGAGGCAGGCCTGCTCCCTGCTTGTGGGTGGGCATTGAAGACAAAAGGAGTGCTGGGGGCTGGGAAGCTCTGAGTGTGGTGAGAACTAGGCCCCTTTCAGCTCTGTCCTGTGGCCCAGGCGGGAGGACACTTCCTTTTTTCCACTAGGTGTCCCTGTCTCTCTGGTGGCTGTGACTGGGCCCCCAGGAGCCCTTGGTGCCCTAGACAGGCTGCATTTGGATCTGATCTGGGCCTCTAGGAGTTGGGGGTGGGGATGGCAGGCCTGCTCTAACCCGGTGAGCTCCCCCTGGAAGGCCAGGGGACATGGAGGGACTGGCCCACCTGGTTCCAGGAGCCGGCCTGATCCAGGCTGAGGCTCTGCCAGGAAAGGAAAGTGCCTCTGTCTTAGCACTGGGGGCTCTAGAGTTTGAAGGGGCCCAGGGCTACTGCAGTCCAGCTTCCTCACAGGACTGCCACATCCCTATGGGGGAGGGGGCGCTCTGCTTGCTCACCTCAGGACCTCCAGTGAAGGCCCCTCACTACCTCCTGGGGCAGCCCCCATCCGAGAAGGTGCCCCCTTCAAAGGGACACTGCCTTGCCCCCATTTAACCTCCGATCTGCAGTCGAGCCCCACAGTATGATTCTGCGTCTTCTCTCCCTCATGACAGCCCGGTCATGCTGGAGGCCTGAGCTTGTACCGCCCAGGTCTCCTCTGTCCCTGTGGGGAGTGTTCCCTGTGCAGGATCCCCATCAGCTCGACCAGCCTGAGGCTCCCCATGGACTCAGAGCCAAGCTCCTTCCTTGGCTGGTCCACTGCCCATGTGTCCTTCCAGGCCCTGTCCCGGGGTTAGCTGGGGTGCAGAGCAGGTGTGTCTGGCTGTTCACCTTCCTCGGCTGCCTCCATCCTGTCATCCCAAGGAGTCTCCTGTTCCTTTACCTGAACCCTCGTTTTCTGGAAGTTCTGGCTCAAGGCTCACCCCCGTCTCTCCTGCAGTGTCAGGGGTGTACTTGCTGCTGAAGTCTGAGATGGAAATGACCTGTGTACTCAAGCAGGAAGTGCTCAGGGTGGATCTGCATTGGACCACCTACTGCGGGTGACCATGGTCAGTTACAGTCACTGAGTCTTCTCTTAAGAAACTCATGCCTTTAGGGGCAGAGAAAGGAGGTAGATGGGTAGACAAGGAACCGACCACCAAGGCAGCATGCCCTCTGGCCCCAACAGAGCAGAGAGAGCAGGTTAGACTTTTCTCTGGAGGGAGAAACCTCGCCCCGGGGAGTCCTGTGAGCGGAGCTCCAGTGGAGGAGCAGGATTTGGGTGGGCAGGGAAAGAGCCGGGAGTTCCCGGCTGCAGGCATGGCTGGAGCAAAGGCTCGGAGGTAGGAAGGTGCCTTTGTGTTTGGGGGCTGGTGTGGTTGGAATACAAGGTACCACAAAAGGGCTGTTGTGAGTGGAGAGAAAAGAGAAGGGGGGTGGAGGGTCGTCTCAGGCGCGCAAGAGCTGGTAGGGGAGGAGGGAGTGATGGACTGCTGCACCCAGCTCTCCCTGCTCCCTACTTGCCTGGGACCTGCCACCCTGTGCACAACTGCCACACCCCCTTCTTTGGCAGCGGTTTTGGTCTTTTGGTAGCAGTAATCATCGTCGACATGCTGTGCGTTTTACGTTACCCTGCTTCCCCCACCATTTGCACACGTGGGCAGGCTGCCAGAGCAGGGATTTGTGTGCATTGCTTCACTGCCGCGTTCCTAGTGCCTAAAACCGTGCCTGGTGCAGAGCAGGAGATCTGTTGGACAAAGGAGTATTTTTGTAGGCACCTAAGGCCCAGGAAGAGGCCACCTTGAGCAGGACATGCTTCTCCTAGAGGAGTTTACAGCTTAGTGAAGGTCTCCCAGCAACAGAGAAACTTCTGTGACTTAAAACAAAGGTTTAGCCCTGAGGATGTGGCTCAGTAGTTGAGCATTGACCCATGAGCCAGGAGGTCACAGTTCAGTTCTCAGTCAGGGCACATGCCCGAGTTGCAGGCTCCATCCCCAATAGGGGGGTGGGAAGGGGGCGTGCAGGAGGCAGCCAAGCAATGATTCTCTCTCATCATGGATGTTTTTCTCTCTCTCCCTCTCTCTTCATCTCTAAAATAAAAAATACATATTAAAAAATAGATTTTAAGTTTATTGGCCCTGGTGAGGTGGCTCAGTTGGTTGGAGCATCATCCCATACACCAAAAGATTGCTGGTTTGATTTCTGGTCAAGGCAGATGCCTGGATTTCAGATTTGATCCTGGGTAGGGCACATAGCGGAGGCAATCAGTAAATGTTTCTCTCTCACATCACGTTTCTCTCTCTCCCCCTCCCCCGCTTCCTTCTTCCTCTTTCTAAACATATCCTTGGGTGAGGATTAAAAGCTTAAAGAACAAATCCATTCCCTATAATTACACCTGTTTCTAAAAACACAGTATTGGAATTGTGCTAAGTTTATCATCCTGAAATCTTCTTTCCCTTCTAGCATTATTAGAAAACAGTATTAATCTCCTTGTGCTATTCTGCTGCCTGGGGTTTGAGAGTGTAGCTATTGCCCTAACCGGTTTGGCTCAGTGGGTAGAGCGTCGGCCTGCAGACTGAAGGGTCCCAGGTTCAATTCTGGTCAAGGGCATGTACCTTGGTTACAGGCACATCCCCAGTAGGGAGTGTGCAGGAGGCGGCTGATAGATGTTTCTAACTCTCTATCCCTCTCCCTTCCTCTCTGTAAAAAAAAATCAATAAAATATATTTTTTTTAAAAAAAAGGGAATTAACTTTCTAAAAAAAAAGAGAGCGAGTGTAGCTATCTACCCCTCTGACGGGCTGAGGATGCAAGGCTGAGGTGGGCACAGGAAACCCTAGGAAAGGTCTTGAACCCGACACCTAACCTGAGCCCTAAGAGACCAAGAGTCAGCCAGGTGAGAAGGGGTGGGGAAGGCCTGGGCAGGCTGTGAATGAGCTGAGGCCTATAGGAGACGCAGCAGAGAGGGTGGGGGTGGTGCCACAGGAGCTTAAAGTTCAAGCTCAGGAGCAAGGAGTGGCAGGAAATAAGGTGGAAGACAGGCAGGTGATGGGCTGCCTCTGGTGGCCGGTTAAAGGCGTAGACTTTGCCCTGCCAGGCTGCAGGTGTGGCTGCATCCTCTGGCTCGCCTTACTTTCCTTTGGGGGAGAGCGGAGGGATTCACCTTTCTTTGCCCCTCTTCCTCTTTTTTTTTTTTTAATCCTCACCCAAGGATATTTTTCCATTGATTTTTAGGGAGAGTAGGAGAGGGGAAGACAGAGAGAAATATGGATGTGAGAGTAACACATCGATTGGTTGCCTCCTACACAAGCTCTGACCAGGGCCTGGGTCAGGGAGGAGCCTGCAACTGAGGTACTCGCCCTTGACTGGAATCGAACCTGAGACCCTTTAGTCCACAGGCGGATGCTCTATGCACTGAGCCAAACGGGCTGGGGCTGCCCCTCCTTCTTCCCTCCCATCAGGCTGTCCTCTGTGTTTTCCGTGTCTGGAGTTGATTCAGAAGCCTGCAAACCCCACGTCCAGGAGCTCCTAATCCCAAATCCAGAGGCGGTACTGATTCTGGCCCCAGAGCGCCAGGAGGGAGGGAGGGAGAGATGTAGAATGCAGCAATGACCTGAGTGGGACAGGGAAGGGGTGGGTCCCAGGCCATTCCTCTGTTTCTGCCCAACCTTTGATTCTTCTCTGTGAGTGCACAGCTGGGAGAGTTCGGTTATCAATATTTTATGAATAAATAATTCGTGGCATTGTCCCACCTTATCTGGGGCATTTCATACGCTATAAAGCTCTTTCCAGAACATTTCCTCCTTCTCTCTCCACTACAGTTTCCAGAACGGCAGGGCAGATACTTCACAGCTGGGGGAACCGAGGCAGGGAGGTGGTGACTCGCTGCAGGTCGCCCAGGCGGCACGTGGCCCCGTGGGGACTGTGGGACCCGCCGCTGACCTGTCTCCTTCTTGCAGGTGGACGAAGCCGCAGAGCCCGTGTACGCGAACATAGAGAGACAGCCTCCGGCCACCTCACCTGTCGCCGCCGCGGCCCCCGGACCCGGCCAAGTGTGGGAGACACACACAGACGCGGACACCGGGCGGCCCTACTACTACAACCCAGACACGGGCGTGACCACCTGGGACTCGCCTTTCGAGGCTGCGGGAGGCGCCCCCAGCCCGGCGCACTCCCTGTCCTCGGTGGGCAGCCACGAGAGCCTGGAGACCGAGTGGGGCCAGTACTGGGATGAGGAGAGCCGCAGGGTGTTCTTCTACAACCCGGTGACGGGCCACAAGGTCTGGGAGGAGGCCCAGGAGCCCGACGAGGACGAGGACGAGGACGACGACGAGGAGGAGGAGGAGGACACGCTGAAGATGCAGCCTGGCCTGAGCCCGGGCAGCCCCAAGGACCAGAGGGTGAGGGGCGGGGCCTGGCCACCGGTGGGCGGGGCTGGCCTAGGCCTCTCACCCCTCCTCCTCCCCACAATCCTGGGAATGAGGGGTGAGGGGTGGGGCCTGAGATGGGTGGGCGGGGCTGGCCCCTAGATCTCTGACCCCTCCTCCCCACAGCCCTGGGAAGGAGGGATGAGGGGCGGGGCCTGGCCAGTGGTGGGCGGGGCCTGGCCAGTGGTGGGCGGGGCTCGCTCCTAGGCCTCTGACCAAGTCCTTTACTCCCTGCAGCCTCCCACCCCTGAGACGGACTATCCTGAGGTACTGACCAGTTACCCCGAGGAGGACTATTGCTCTTCCGGCTCCTGCAGTGAGCCCGGGCCCGCCTCTCCTTTTGTCACGCCTCCCGGCTGGTCATGCCACGTGGACCCAGAGGGGCAGACACTCTACACCAACCAGTTTACCCAAGAGCAGGTAGGGGAAACAGACAGGTGGGCCCAGACAGGCTCAGGGACACGCCTCCAGCCCTTCCTCCTT
Source organism: Murina feae (assembly GCA_004026665.1). Lineage (NCBI taxonomy): Eukaryota > Metazoa > Chordata > Mammalia > Chiroptera > Vespertilionidae > Murina > Murina feae. Next base: position 35,352 of record PVJC01009711.1, read on the forward strand.
AGTTGCTCCCCTAAACACTGAACTTCGGCTCCTGCTCTGGCTCCAAGCCAGCCCAGGGCACTGCGTCGCCTGCACCTGTCCCTCCTGACTCCTTGGGTCTATGTTGGGCTCCGGTTAGAGGGAACCTTTTCTTCTCCTCTCTTGAGGCCACTGGCAGTCCTGACCTTCCCTCTCCCCACAGTGGGTGAAGCTGGAGGACCAGCATGGGAAGCCCTACTTCTACAATCCCAAAGACTCCTCTGTTCAGTGGGACCTGCCCCAGGTAACCGACTGGGGAAGGGCGAGTCCTAAGGAGCGAGGGAGGGTTTATATATGACAGCGTCTTTCTCCCCAGATCCCAATTCCTGCCCCTCGACACATCCTCAAATCCAGCCAAGACACTGAGACCCCAGCCCAGGCCAGCCCTCCGGAGGAGAAGGTAAGGGAAGGGGCGTGTAGGTCCTGGGGTCTGGAACTGGGCCAGGCATGTCCCCCCAATAAGCCCCAGCACTAGCCTGGGCTGAATGAACCTGGGTCTGGGTGGGTGAGGGTGGGAGCTGGGAGGAAATCTCTATCTCTGCTGCTGCTGTGGGAGCAGCTACCCCACCATCAGCAGCAGCAAAGAGGGTTCGGTGGAGGTCCAGGCCCAGCCTGCGGGCATTGCTGGCCACGGGGGAGACGGGCCTTGGCCCGCCATGGCTCACATTCTCAGCGGCCTCCTCATTCTCCTTCTCTCTCTAAGATCAAGACCCTGGACAAGGCAGGCGTGCTCCATCGCACCAAGACAGTGGACAAGGGAAAGCGGGTTCGGTAAGAGCCCTTCTGCCCCACAGCAGGGCAGGGTGGGCCTTAGTGACGACATTCGCTGAGCACTGCCGCTCTGCCAGGCTCTGGTAATCCTCAGAGCAGCTTTATAAGAGGTCCTGTGAGGACACAGAGGCACGGAGAGATAAAGGGTCCACCTCCAACAGTTGGGTGTCTCCAAGCTGTGATTTTTTTTTTCCCCAGATATATTTTATTGATTTTTTACTGAGAGGAAGGGAGAGGGATAGAGTTAGAAACATCAATCAGCTGCCTCCTGCACACCCCGTACTGGGGATGTGCCCGCAACCAAGGTACATGCCCTTGACCGGAATCGAACCTGGGACCCTTCAGTCTGCAGGCTGACGCTCTATCCACCGAGCCAAACCAAACCGATTAGGGCCAAGCTGTGATCTTTTTAAAAATATTTTTTATTGATTTCAGAAAGGAAGGGAGAGGGAGCGAGAGAGAGAGAATCATTGACCGGCAGCCTCCTGCATGCCTCCCACTGGGACTGAGCGTGTGACCTGACAAGGAATCGGACCACGACCTCCTGGTTCAGAGGTTGACACTCAACCACTGAGCCACTCTGGCCGGGCCCCAAGCTGTGTTCTTCAGCTCTGTGTCCTGCTCCCAGGGGTAGGCAGGGAGGCCTCAGCCCAGGGCCAAATCCAAGCTCTGCCACCCCTACTTCGCCATCCCCACCCAGGAAAAAGCACTGGAGCACTTCCTGGACAGTGCTGGAGGGCGGCATCCTGACGTTCTTCAAGGACTCGAAGACCTCCGCTGCAGTTGGCCTGGTGAGGCCCAGGCCCCCAAAGCAGGGACCACCCCATCTGCCCCTGACTCCTGTGGGTCTTTACCTCATTTGTCTTGTCAAAGGCCAGTTCTGAGACAGTGGAACATAAATGTCCAGTGAGCTAGGCTTTGGCAAAGACAGCAGCAGATTTACCCCAGGACTGGCACCTGCAGCCATCCTGGGCATGGGGCTCTGTCCTCCAGGGCAGGCAGCTGGGGGCTGGGTGCCCTGTTTACAGGGATGGGGGTTGCACACTTTTCTCCTTTCCTCTCCCGGGAGGGCAGGCAGCAAAGGACCCATCAGCCCGCAGGTTCTGTGGAGATCCCTTGGATCCCTTTCTCCCAGAGCTGTGACCCCATCCTGTCACTAGAGCTGAGGGGACCTGGTGAGCTGGAGTCAGGCCTGTCCAAGTTGAAGGCTCTCTCCTTCCCTCTCCCACAGAGGCAGCCTCCTAAGCTCTCTACCCCCGAGTACACGGTGGAGCTGAAGGGGGCCTCTCTTGCCTGGGCCCCCAAAGACAAATCCAGCAAGAAGAATGTGCTGGAGGTGAGTTGGGGGGTAGAGAGAAAGAAGGGGGGCTTCCTGTGACTTGGGTCTCAAACTAGGCAAGTCCCAAGGAGGGGGACCTGGGGAGAGCTGGGTCTGGAATTCTCGGGGCTCAAAGCTAAAGCTGCCCCCGCCTTCGGGATCCATCCACAGTATTTCTGGCGTCACGGATTCAGCAGTTTCTTCTCCAGGAGCTGAGTTCCCCAGTCCTTGGCCTTGGAGGGTGATGAGAAGTAGGAGGGGTCTCGGGGGGACAAAACTCTGTCATGACTTGTGTCTCTCCAGCTGCGGAGCCAAGATGGCTCAGAGTACCTAATCCAGCACGACTCGGAGGCCATCATCAGCACCTGGCACAAGGCCATTGCCCAGGGCATCCAGGAACTGGTAGGCAGAGCCTGGGGCCTCTGGGGCTGGTCAGAGGGGATGGCCAGCTATGATGCAGGGCAGCTGTGCCCACTGTGGGTGGGGTCCTCTACTTGGACACTGGGAGCTCCATGGCACCAGTGGATATTGCCCCTCCCTGCAGATGCAGGCCCCTCCCACCACCCCATCCCTGTCCCTCCCATCCTTACGGCTGGATGGCAAGAGAGCTGCTGAAGAAACAGCCTTTCTTACTTACATGAACCAGCCTCTGAGGTTGGCCCTGCAGGAGGATTCTTCAGGTCGCGGTGGAGGCACATCCTAGAGGAATGTCCCATTTTAAGGGGCACAGAAGGAAAAGGAAATATCTGAGAAATAGCCTCAGGCTGGAATGACAGGCTGAAACTAGAAGATAAAAAATTTTAAATGTTGAATGAAGAGTCTACCATTTTTAGGTTCGAAATATCAATTGCATAAGTAGAGCTGGGCAGTCCGCTCTGACAGAGATTCCCTGCATCCCGCCCAGGCTTCCCTTTGCCTGGAAACAGCCTGGGGCTTTTTGAAATCCCCTAGGACCCAGGGTGCGACATTTGGCTGTATTACTAGAGGCAGGAGTCCAGATCTAGGGAGGTGATTCTGGTGGTTGTTGGCTCAAGCCCCAGCTAGAACTGCAAGCTTAGAACTAGGAGCCACATACTAAGGAATCCTGACCTAGTGGAGTGTACTGAGTTGCTGAAAAAAATATGGAGCAGGGGGGCCTGGGACATGGGTAGGGCAGAACAGGGAGACTGTCTCCCAACACCTGAAGAGCTTCATGCAGCTAAGGAAGGTGGATGTTCTGCGCTTCCATGGTGGAGATGAGGGGAATTGCCCTGATTAAGGGAAGGGTGAATTTTGTGGAGACAGGCGTCACCAGGCCAGCAAGGCTCTGCCTCTGAGGCTGTGTGGTTCTAGTCTGCAGACCTGCCCCCAGAGGAGGAAAGCGAGAACAGCAGCGTGGACTTCGGGTCCAGAGAACGCCTGGGAAGCTGGCGGGAAGAGGAGGCGCGGCCTGGAGCAGGTGCGCGCGGGAATGGAGGGGTGGGGGTGGGTGGGGGTAGGATGGGGTGAAGGGAATCTTTTGGAGGGGGTGGTGACCCGGATGGGGCCTGCTGGGGCACCCCCGGCGCCACCGACTGAGTCGCCCTTGCATTGCCTGCAGCAGCCGCTCCCGTCCTGAGCCCCGGGGTCCAGGAGAGCGACCTGAGCAAGGTCCGGCAGAAGCTCCGCAGGTTCCTGCTCAAGAGGCCCACGCTGCAGACGCTGCGGGACAAGGGCTACATCAAAGGTACCGGAGGGCCCGGGGTCCGGGGAGCGGCCGCGGCGGCTCAGGGGCGGGCGGCGCTGACCAGCCTCTCCCCCAGACCAGGTGTTCGGCTGCGCGCTGGCCACGCTGTGTGAGCGCGAGAGGAGCCCGGTGCCGCGCTTCGTGCAGCAGTGCATCCGCGCCGTCGAGGCCCGCGGTACGCGCAGGAGTCGGGGGCGGGGAGGGGGGGCGCTCAGGGCCTGACCGTGGGCGCAGGGTCGGGAGGACCGGGGGCTCCCATCCCACCGGCTCAGCGCCTCCCCTCTCCAGGGCTGGACATCGACGGGCTGTACCGCATCAGCGGCAACCTGGCCACCATCCAGAAGCTGCGCTACAAGGTGGACCATGGTGAGGCTCGCCCGCAGCCCTGCCCCAGGCCCGGAGGCTCCGCACGGGGCACGGAGGGGCGCTCACCCCCCTTCCTCCCTCCCCGCGCTCACCCCCTCCCTCCCCGCGCTCACCCCCTTCCTCCCTCCCCGCTTACAGATGAGCGCCTGGACCTGGACGACGGCCGCTGGGAGGACGTGCACGTGATCACCGGCGCCCTGAAGCTCTTCTTCCGAGAGCTGCCCGAGCCCCTCTTCCCCTTCTCGCACTTCCGCCAGTTCATCGCCGCCATCAGTGAGTGGGGCGGAGGGGGCGGGGGTGGGGTGCAGCTGGCCTGCCTGGGCAGGACCCCCACCCGCCGGGAGTCAGCCCCATCCGTTCCCCTCCCGAGCCCCCGCTTCCCTTCGCCAGAGCTGCAGGACCAGGCCCAGCGCAGCCGCCTTGTGCGCGACCTGGTGCACACGCTGCCGGCCCCCAACCACGACACCATGCGGCTCCTCTTCCAGCACCTGTGCCGGTGAGCGGGCGCCTGGGGACAGGGAGGCGGGCCCTGCCGGGACCCCACACCGCCCGTCGCTGGGCCCTGACTCCTCTCCGCCCCGCCCGCTGCAGGGTGATTGCCTACGGAGAGCAGAACCGCATGTCCGTGCAGAGCGTGGCCATCGTGTTCGGGCCCACGCTGCTGCGGCCCGAGACGGAGGAAGGCAGCATGCCCATGACCATGGTGTTCCAGAACCAGGTCGTGGAGCTCATCCTGCAGCAGTGCTCCGACATCTTCCCGCCGCACTGACCCCCCGCGGGCACTGGGCCCTGGGCACCTGGCACTGGCCTTGGCCATGTTGGTCCTGCCACGTGGCTAGACTCGATTTCGGAGACCCTCCACTTTCCCCCGGTCCACAGGCCGCGGGGAGTTCTGCAGCCCTCAGTCCTGAGGGTATGGGGACCCTTGGTGGGTAACTCCCAGAATGTGATTTCCCCCTCCCCTGACCTGTTTTGGGGTTGGTTGGGTTCTGTTCTTCATTACAGCGCCACCTCCTGTGTGGGCGCGGGCGCGCACACGAGCCTGTCGTGGGGGACGGGGCGGTGAGGGTTGTTTCCTGGTATGGGCCAAGCCCCTCTTGCAGGAGTATTTTGGGTGAGGGGCTTCCTGGCTTCTTCAGGCTTGAGGTCTTAACAGAGACCCTGTGGGCTGGCACTGTGCCCATCGTGGAGCAACTTCCCTGCTGGAAACAGGACTGACCGGGGCCTCCAGCCGAACCTGCCTTCCCTCAGGCGCCAGGAAGGAGCTTCTGCCCAGCCCTCCCCCTGGCTGGCTGGGGACAGTTTTCACCTGCTTTCTTGTTTGGGGTTCTGGGATTCTGCCCTCCTTGACCCACCTATGTTCTGTGCAAGGGGTTTTCCCATTGGGTAAATGTGTGCCTGGCACCTGCCACCTGACATGCACCATTTCCACACACAATCCCACTTTGCAGGTGAGAAAACTGAGGTTTGCAGAGGCAACCTGACTTGGTTCAGGGTCCAGCGGGTGATCTGACTCCCTAGCTCAAGCTCCCCTTATGCCAAAGCACAGCCTCCTGGTGGGGTAAAATCAATCCTTTCAGCTCCCCGCTAACCACAGCATGGGAAAAGCAAAAAAACGAAGCTGGGTGGGTTCTGTCTGGGCCTGGGGAGGTACCTGAAGGTGAAGAGGGAACCTGCCCAGCTGTCCTTCCCTGGGAGGAGGGGAAGCGGCACTGGCAGGAGCCCCCAGCCCCTCTCAGCACCTGGCTGTGAGATATGCCTCCCTGGTGGCTGCCTTGCCACACAGAGTTGGGAGAGGCCTGCAGGATGGAGGGGAGGGCAGTGTGGACCCTGGGGTCAGCAGCCACCTTCCCTCGTGCACAAACCACATCAGTTTGTGGGTCTTACCTCCCTGCCCCACCCACCCGCTCACGTACTCCACAAGCAATAATAGCTAATATTTATTGACATTGCACCATGCTGAGCGTTTCCCTCGGATCATTCTGTCTGTTTCTCACAGCCAATATTTATTCCCTGCTCTGTGCCAGGCACGGGCTCTGGGCAGGGGTGCCGCACATTGCCTCCCTGGTGGAGCTCATGGTCCGGTGGGTGAGGCTGACCCAAGCCCATCCCTGATGCCAGCGGGGCTTGGGCAAGAGTACAAATGGAGGCCACATCCGTCGAAATACTGTAAACTTACAAATCAAGCTAACAATTGTTCAATAAAATATGTTTGTTCTCCTACTTTGGCAAATATACTTTCATACTGACCTGGAAGGGCAGGTTCTGATGTAAACTCTCAGCCTGCCCCCTGTGTCTTCCCACCCAAAGACCCGTCCTGTGAGAAGGTCGTGCACATATGTGGACACTCCAGCCCATGAGTGCAAACTGCCACACCCCCTGCGCCCTGCTTCCCCATGGCCACTCCACCTGGTCCACTCTTGGAATGGGCCTGGGGCCTTTGGGGCAGGGGGTTTTGGGGTCCCGTGTATCAGGAGTGTGGTCTAAAGGGAAGGGCGTAGGCTCTGAGAGAGCCCCACAGATTCCTCATCCTATAGAGGGATCCCGGGCAAGGCAGGGGCCCCCTCATCCAGGTGACATATTAAACATCTGATTACTTGGTTGAGTACATTTATAGAAAAGCTAGAAAAAGGCACAGGGTCCTCTGAAGCTGTGTCGCTGGGGTGTGACTGTCTCCAAGGGACCTGAGATGCCTCTGCAGAAGCCACATCTGAGCCAAACACTAAAGAATGAAGAGGAATTAAGGGAAGAGTATATAGTCAGATGGAACAACATAGGCAAAGGCTCTGAGGCAGGAAGGCTTGTGGGGAGAACAAAATATAAAACCATAAGATGAGAGCCAGGAGGTCCAGTAGGCATGGGTGTGGGAGAGGCTGGCAGGGAAAGTGTGCGTAGCCTCGTGCGCCACAATAAGGGGCTCTGTTGTACCCACTGGACAACGGGCAGGACTGTCTTAGGAAGCGTCAGCTCAGTGTTAGGACACTCACACCTCAGGCTTCTTGCGATGATAGAAGGAGATGTGTGCAATATATGTGGCCCACAGCCTGGTGCAGGAACCTTCATAAAGCCTCTTTTACTACCTGAATCTCCTATGCGTTTGTTAGTACAATTTATTTTATAATTACTACCTGATTTGTATATTATGTTTTTTCAATCACCGTTACAAGACCATCTTCTTTCACCATACACAAGAATAAACTCAAAGTGGATTAAAGACATAAATGTTAGAGTTGAAACCATAATAATTTTAGAAGAAAATATAGGCAGTAAAGTCTTGAACAGTTCTCAAAGCAATATTTTTTCTGATATATCTTGGGCAGGGGAAACAAAAGAAAAAATAAATGGTACTACATCCAACTAAAAAGTTTTTACACAGCAAAGGAAGCCATCAACAAAATGAAAAGAACACCCACTGAGAGTGAGAGCATGTTCACCAATGATACATCTGATAAAAGGTTAATATCCAAAATTCATAAAGTACTTATATAACTTAACACCAAAGACACAAACAATCCAATTAAAAAGTGGGCCAAGGACTTGGACTCTTCTCCGAAGAGGACATAGGGATGATAAATAGACATATGAAAAGATGTTCAATGTCGCTAATCACCAGAGAAATGCAAATGAAAACCACAATGAGATATCACCTCACACCTGTCAGCATGGCCATCATCAATAAATCAACAAACAACAATTGTTGGTGAGGGTGTGGAGAAAAGGGAGCGCTCATACATGTTAGTGGGAATGCAGGTTGGTGCAGCCACTGTGGAAAACAGTATGGAGTTTCCTCAAAAAATTAAAAGTGGAACTACCTTGTGACCCAGAGATTCCACTTCTGGAAGTATATACGAAGAAACCCGAAACACTGATTCGAAAGACTGTATGTGTCCCTATGTTCCCTGCAGCATCATTGACAATGGCCAAGATTTGGAAGCAGCCCAAGTGCTCACCCGTAGATAATTGGGTAAAAAAAACAAAAACAAACAAACAAAAAAGCTGTGGTTCATTTATACAATGGAATACTACTCAGCTGTAAAAAAGAAGGAGCTCTTACTTTTGCGACAGCACGGAGGACCTGGAGAGTATTATGCTAAGTGAAATAAGCCAGTCAGAGAAAGACAAATACCATAGGATTTCACTTATATGTGGAATCTAATGAACAAAATAAACTAACAAAATAAAAACAGAGGACAGACTGACAGCTGTTAGAGGAGAGGGGGTCGGAGGGCTGGGTGAAAAGGTGAAGGAATTAAGCAAAAACAACAATCTCATAGACATAGGCAACAATATGGTGATTACCTGAGGAAAAGGGGGGTGGGAGGAGGTAGGAAAGGGTGAAGGGAGGATAAATGGTGATGAAAGGAGACTTGACTTTGGGCAGTGAACACACAATACATGTATAGATGACTGTACACCTGAAACCTGTATAATTTTTTAAAATATATTTTTATTGATTTTTTACAGAGAGGAAGATAGAGGGATAGAGAGTTAGAAACATCAATGAGAGAGAAACGTGATCAACCGCCTCCTGCACACTCCCTGCTGGGGATGTGCCCGCAACCAAAGTACATGCCCTTGACCAGAATCGAACCTGGGACCCTTCAGTCTACAGGCTGACACTCTATCCACTGAGCCAAACCAGTTAGGGCAAAACCTGTATAATTTTATTAACCAGTGTTACCCCCAATAAACTCAATAAAAAATGTTTAAACAGAAGTTGTCGCATAAATAGTACAGAGAGGTCCGTGTACCCATCACCTAGCCTCGCCCTGTGGGGACAGCTTCCAAAACTGTAGTACATTAGGAAAACCAGGAAGATGGCACTATACAATAACTAGGCCCCAGACCTTACTCGATTTCGCCATTTTTTGGATGCGCTCATTCTTTTGTGTGTCTTTGTGTTGAATTCCATGACATTTTTTCACATGCATAGATTTATATAACCACCAGCACAGTCAAGATACAGAATCGCCCTATCGCCTTAAAAGACATTTCTTATGCTGCCCCTTTGTAGCCACACCCCCTTTCCCCTTCCCTAATGCCTGGCAACCTTGCCTGCTCGTCACCTCTACAATTGTGTCATTTCAAGAACGTTACAGAGATGGCATCATAAAATATGTACCTTTTGAGATTGGCTTTCTGCACTCAGTATATCAGTAATGTCTGTAAGATCCATTCAAGTCATTGTGGCTATCAATAGTTCATTACTTGCTATTGCTAATTAGTATTCCACAGACATGCTTTTAAACACTCTCCCAGCTGTGCATGGAGGGAGGAAGGAGGGAGACCAGCTAGGGATCCAGGTAAATAATCACAAGCCTCTGCGCTCCCTCCCTCCCTCCCGCTGACAGTGGCCCTGGGTGTGTTCAGGCCCTAAGGGTCAGGGTTGGCCTCGGGGAGCCAGCGATTGGATTGTCGACGCAGAGCCGCCAGGAGAGGGCGCCAGAGGCCTTTTGCCCAAGAGCTGACTCTCAGCCGTGAACCACAGGGAGGGTTCCGGGGAGCTTCGGGCCTGCTGTGCGCATGAATCACCAGAACCCCCGAGTCTTGTACCCCTCGGAGCCCAACCCCCAAGTTTCAGTGCAGCCCTGAGCTCCAAGGCCTGGGGAAGAGGCCGACGACGTGCAGTGGAGGAGGAGGCAAGGTG
>PVJC01009712.1:0-26340 GCA_004026665.1 Murina feae
GGCAGGCAGTTGCAACAGAACCCTTAGGTTTGCTCAAGTTCCGTGGCTGTTGGCCTCCATCTTGGCTGGGTTAATTTGCATACAGCCACTCTGATTGGCTGTTGGCCTCCATCTTGGCTGGATTAATTTGCATACAGCCACTCTGATTGGCTGGTGGTGATGGTCACATTTGCATGTTTTGCTTTTATTATAGAAGATTTTATAATTGTTTCTTCCTCTTGATATTTTTGGAAGAGTTTGGAAAGAATTGTCATTCTTTTTTTTTAATGTTTGATAGAGGCTCTCCAGTGTAAACATCTGGTTGTGGGCTTTTCTTTGTTGGGAGGTTTTTTACTATTGAGTCTATCTCTTTATTTGTTACATGTGTGTTTAGATTTTCTACTTCTCCATAATTCAGTCTTGTCAGGTTGCATGTTGCTATAAATATATCCATTTCTTCTAGGTTATTCAGTATTTTGGCATATAATTGTTCATAGTACTGTCTTCTAAACCTTTTTATATCCATAGCATTTGCGCTAATACTTCCTCTTTCATTTCTCAGTTTAGTTATTTTAGTCTTCTCTCTTTTTTTCTTGACTCTAGCTAAGGGTTTGTCTATTTTTGTTAATCTGTCCCATAAGTTTTGGTATGTGGCATTTTAACTTTTATTTGTCTCAAGATGTTTTCTATTTTTCTTTTTATTTCTCTTTTGAATTACTTGCTTTTCAGGAGTGTGCTGTTTAATTTTATATATTTACATGTTTTTATTAGACAATTAATTTCTATCTGTGGTCAGAAATTAGTGTACTGAAATCCACCACTAATATTGTGTTGCTGTCTATTTATCACTTCAGTTTTGTCAGTATTTGCTTCAGGTATTTTGGTACTCTGATGTTGGGTTCAAATATTTTTATAGTTGGTATATTTTTCTGGTAATCTGGCCTTCTTGTAATGATATAGGGTGGAGCTAAAGCAGGTTTACAGTTATAATACAAATAAATAATACAATAATTAATAAATTATAATATAAGAATAAACTCTGTTTTGTGTACTCACAACTGTAAACCTACTTTTGACTCACCCTGTATAATGTTTGTCTCTTGTGACTTTTTTTGATTTACTGTCTATTTTTTTCTGATAAAAAATGACTACCCCTGCTTTCTTTTATTATCATTTGCATGTATAACTTTTTCCATCCTTTTACTTCCAGTCTATGTGTATCCTTTAATCTAAACAGCATATAGTGGAATTTTGTTTTATTATCTATTCAGCTACTTTATGCATTTTGATTGGAGAGCTTAATCCATTTACATGTAACACAATTACTTATAGAGAAGGACTTATTTTTGCCATTTTGGTAATTGTTTTTCATCTGACTTGTGGTTATTTTGTTCCTCTGTACCACTCTTGCTTAGTGATTCATTGATTTATTACAGTGACATTATTTGATTATTTTCTCATGTTCTTATCATGTACCTTCTTTAGATATTGTCTTTGTGGTAACTGTGGAGCTTACATGAGACATCTTAGATTTAACCCAGCAATTCCATTTCTGGGAATTTATCTAAAGAAACCCCAAACAATAATTTGAAAGAATATATGCTCTCTTATATTAATTGCAGCATTATTTACAATAATTATTTACAATAGATAAGATTTGGAAGTAGCCCAAGTGTCCATCAGCAGATGAGTGGATAAAACAACTGTGGTACATTTACCCAATGGAATACTAGTTGTCCATAAAATGGAAGAAAATTTTGTCCTTTGCGATAGCATGGATGAATCTGAAGAACATTATTCTAAGTGAAATGAGACAGCCAGAGAAAGACAAATGCCATACGATTTCACTCACATGTGGAATTTAATAAACAAACTGAACTAACAAGCAAAATAAAGACAGACTGATAGATAATAGGCAGACAGCTTTGGTAAGGAACGTGTTTGGGGGATAGTGGTGGTAGGACTGAACAAACAAGAAAAAAAAGAGAGAAAGAACTCTTGGACATGGACAACAGTATAGTGATTTTGGGGAGGGATGGAGAAATGAAGTGGAAGAAAGTATGGGGGGGAGGGAAATGGTGATTGAAAAATATAAATAAAAATAGGGAGAAAAAATTAAATATAAGAAAAAGATAAACATTTTAACTTGATAATAATCTAATTTTAACTGTATATAAAAATGATTCCTTTATTACCTCCCCTCACACTTCATGTTATTGATGTCACAAATATATTTTTCCTAGGGGCCCAGTGCACAAAAAATTGTGCACTCAGGGGGTCCCTCAGCCCGGCCTGTGCCCTCTCGAAGTCTGGGACCCATTGGGAGATGTCCACCTACTGGTGTGCCTGGCCAGCCTGGGTGAGAGGCTGATGGCTGTTTGCAGGCTGGCCAAGCCCCCCAGTGGGAACCCTCACCCCATGGGGGTGTGGCCAGCCTGGGTGAGGGGCTGAGGGGCTGAAGGACTGAGGGCAGTTTTCAGGCTGCCCACAGCCCCTCCAGGGTTCGGCTCCCTACTGGGGTGCCTGGCCAGCCTGGGTGAGTGGCTGATGGCTGTTTGCAGCTAGGCTGGTTGGAATTTATTTAAATTCTAAAGTTGAAACTTTGTACTTTAAGTGTAGCCCAGGTTGGGTTGCCCCTGACAACTCAGGCTCCTAGCACTTCCTTGAGCCCAAGGCCTGAAGCAGGTCTCTGGGGTTTATTTATCTTCTATAATTGAAACTTTGTTGTGGAAACTTTGTTGCCCCAGTGGGTCTAGGCAGACAGGAACCTTAGCTTCCTGCATTGCCGAGGCAAGCCTCCTGCTTGTTCCAGCTCTGTGTCTGCCAGCTGCTATCTTGGTTGGGTTAATTTGCATATAGTTGCTCTGATTGGCTTAGGTGTAACAGAGTGAGGGTCAATTTGCATATTAATCTTTTATTAGATTAGATATTATGTATCCCAAAACATATATATATATATATATATATATATATATATATATATTTTTTTTTTTTAATATATTTGGTATATACTCTTATATTGGTTATATTAATTCCAGGTGTATAGTATAGTTATTCAATAGTTATTCAATATCTTTATACCTTACAATGTGATAACCCCATTATTCTAGTAACAATCTGTCACTGTGTAAACTTATCTTAAAGTATCATTGAGTAAAGTTCCCATCTCCTTTTCATTCATCCCCTACCCCTCCCTTCTAGTAACCATTCCTTCGGTCTTTTTTTTTTTTTTTTTTATGAGTATGTTTTTATTTTGTTTTGTTTTAGATTCCACATATAAATGAACAATACATTATTTGTCTTTCTCTGCCTGACTTATTTCACTTAGCAGGTTATCCTCTAGATCCATCTATGTGTTGCAAATGGCAAGATTTCATTTTTTTTTATTGCTGCATAATATTTTGCTATGTATATATATCACATCTTCATCCATTCATCTATACATGGACACCTAGGTTGCTTTCATATTTTGGCTACTGTAAACAATATTGCAATGTAAAAGACATGCACATATCTTTTTGAATTAATGCTTTTTTCACTTTGGTAAATATAGTTATTTTTTATATTTTTGCCTTTTAATTTCTATATCAAATTTAGAGATGATTTATGTACTAATCTTACATTTTTATAATGTTCTGCATTGTGTATATATTTATTTTGTACTAGGGAGCATTATGTCTTCATGTGCTTTTCTTTTGCTATCCTATATAATCCTATATAATAAAAGGCTAATATGCAAATAGACCAAATGGCAGAACAACTGAACAACTGATTAACTGGTCTCTATGACATGCACTGACCACCAGAGGGTGTACACGGAATATGGTGGTTATCAGCAGCAGACAGCAGAGCATGGAACATGGCAAGCATCAGCCATGGTGGGATGGTGGAACAGATGAGAGGGGGCATGTCGCTGTCATTGGGGCAAGCCTCTGGTGATTACTGAAAATTCTTTTCTCCTGTGCCACAGTCCTGCCTGGCACTCACACCTGCTGCTGGGGCTGGCCCCACTCGCACCTACTGCTGGTGCCAGAGCCATTGCTCACATTGCTGCTGGTGCTCTGAATTGGCAGTGGGTGTGAGCAGTGGCTGCTGGCCACCATCACCCCTCAGAGCTTCTCCATCTCCCCCTGCTCCTGAAGGGTGATCAGAGTGATCAGAGCAGCAGCCACCGCTCACACCCACACCCACACTCACTGCTGGTGCTGGCCCCAATTGCTCCTTGCCCATCAGAGCGTGGGAACAGTTGGCAGAATCAGTGCTGCTGAAAGACAGGGGGCCAGGGCCACAGTGGGAGGGGCCAGCAGGGGCATGGAGGATGGGCCAAGGTCTGACTCTCTGTCCACTGTGGGCCTGCAGTTCCTTTTAAGGTGCACGAATTCATGCACTGGGCCCCTCGTTTAGTATATTTTCATTTCAATTGGAATGAGTTCCTTTAGTATTTCTTATAAAGCAGGTCAATTTGTGATGAACTCCTTCACATTTGCTTTTCTGTGAAAGTTTATTGATCCTTCATTTTAAGACAGTTTTGGTTTTTTTTCAGCTATAGTATTCTTGGTTGGCAGTTTTTTTTTTTTCTTTCAGTAATTTTTATATATCATCCTACTCCTTTCTGGCCTGAAATATTTTTGTGGAGAAATTACTGGATAGCTTATATTTTGATGAGTTATTTTTTCTTACAACTTTCAAAATTCTTTCTTTGTCTTTTGACAATGATTCTACTGTATCTTGTTGTGGACTTCTTTAAAGTCTTCCAAGTTGTAGTACTTTGTTCTTCTTGAATCTGAATGTCCATTTTCTTTATCAGATTTGGGGAGTTTGGGGTTATTACTTCATCAAATAAATTTTCTCTCCTTGTCTCTATTCTCTTCTTGGGACTTGCATGTTTCATATATTGGTTAATTCAATGGTGTCTCAAATGTCCAGTAGGCTATGTTTATACTTATTCATGATTTTTTTCTGTTTGTACCTCCAACTAGATAATTTCAAATAATTTGTCTTCATGTTCCTTATTCTTTCTTCTGCTTAAGTAAGTTTGATACTAAAACCCTGTAGTAAATTTTTCAATTTAGTTATTGTATTCTTTAGCTCTAACTACCCAAAGTCAAATAATCTTCATCATCATGTGTTACTTTCTTTCCATTTCTATCTCTGCATTGATAGTCTCATTTTGGTCATGCATTGTATTCTTGAGCTTGTTTAGCATTTTTATAATAGTTACTTTGTATTCTTTGTTAGCAAATTCATATACCTTTGCCTCTTTAGTGTTAGCTTCTGTATATTAATTTGTTTCTCTCTGATTTGTCCATATTTCTCTGTTCCTTTGTGTTGTAGTCTGCTCATTAGGTTAAACACACACACAAAACAACAACAAACAAACAAAAAACCCAGCCACTCATCCCAGTGCCTATAGAATGGACTCATACAGGGAAAGATCTCCACCAATTAATTCAGCTAGATATTCTGGGGACTGCTCAAACCTTTTCTGTACATGCATTTTCTCTGTATAAATTCTCAATTAAAAAGATCTGCTGGTTATTTTTTTAAGGTCTTGTAATCTCTTCTCTCTGTTATCTGTCTGCAGTATTGCAGATTTCCTGGAACTATAACAGGCTGCATATTTTTCTTATTTTATTTGAATCCCCCAGGTATCTAGAATATGCCAGTCCCTTCTGCATTCTGAGTCAACTGAGACAGAAACAAGACCCTTTAACAGCCATCCAAGAAACTAGAAAATTGGATGCACATTCCACTCTTCTCTTTTCTCTTAGGGAGAGACTTTCAATCTCTATTGGACTTTGTCTGCCATATCATGTGTCATCTGGGAAATCAGCAAGCTGACACCTCTCTTTTGCTCTCTCAGCTGCTGTGGATAATAGAATATGCCATATCCCACCAGTGCTTTGAAATAGGTGAGACAGAAACCAATTCACTCACACCTCAAAAAGCAAGAACTTTGAATGCATGCCCTAACTCGTTTGCTTCCTAAGAAGAAGCCAGGAGTTGTGGGCATTTTATTTTGTTCATTTCACTCTGAGTCAGGAGAAGAGACTATGGTGAATGAGCTTATGTTAGTCTAAATTGCTTTCTTTGTTCTCAGTGGACTTCAACCTGGTGCTCTTTACTATCTACACTAAGTTCAGACAAGACAACCAATTTAAATGTTGGATGTATGACTCAGTCTTCTCATTCCCTTCTCAGGAGAAACCAGGAGGTGAAAATTTTTTCTTTATTGAACTATTGAAAGAGAGGGAGAGACTATGGTGAGTAAGTGCCATGGATTTTCCTATCCATTTCCATACAGCTGTTTTTTACTTCACTTGAGGTGTAGGAGCATTTCACTGGTTTCTGAATTTCTCTCAAAGGGAATTGGTCTATATATTATTGTAGAGTTTGAATATTGTTCTCCTCTTCTTCCTGAAACCTACTGGATGCTTGAGGCTTATATAAAGACTAGATGACTGTTGCATGAAGAGATTCATGCAATAAGCCTTCCCTTCCCCTGGCTGCCTGCACCGGTTTTTCTCTGGCACCCAGGACCCAGGCCTTTGCTCCAGCCAGAGCTTTCATTCTTCGCCACTCCCGCTCCTCTGTTTTGCACCTACATATGCAAATTAACCGCCATCTTTGTTGGGTTAATTTGCATACTCTCCTGATTGGCTGGTGAGCTTAGCAAAGGGATGGTCAATTTACATGTTTATCTATTATTAGCTAAGATGTGTACCAGTTAGTGAAAGTGGTATCATAATTAAAACAAGAACATGTTCTCATTTCAGTCTATTTCATTTTACATTTGCCTATACTTTTTAAACTCAAGTTTATATAGACTAGGGGCCCAGTGCACAAAAATTTTTGCACTCAGAGGGGTCCCTCAGCCTGGCCTGTGCCCTCTCGCAGTCTGGGACCACTCAGGAGATGTCCACCTGCTGGCGTGCCTGGTCAACCTAGGTGAGGGGCTGATGGCTGTTTGCAGGCTGGCCAAGCCCTCCAGTGGGAACCCTCACCCCATGGGGATGTGGCCAGCCTGGGTGAGGGATTGAGGGGCGTTTTCAGGCTGCCCACAGCTCCCATTGACCTAATGTCCCAGTGAGGCTGGCTGGAATCAGGTTTCTGGGGTTTATTTATTTTCTATAATTGAAACTTTGTTACCTTGAGTGGAGGCCTAGGTAGGCAATGGAAGCCTCCTGTTTGCTTCAGCTCCATGGCTTCTATAATTGAAACATTGTTGCTTGAGCAGAGGCACACTGGCCTAGTCAGGCAGTTGCAACGGAAGCCTCCTGTTCACGCTAGCTCCGTGGCTGCAAGCCTCCATCTTGGCTGGGTTAATTTGCATACAGCTGCTCTGATTGGCCGAGAGGCGTGGCTTGGATGGTGGGCGTGGCTTATGTGTCTTGGAGTGAGGGTCAATTTGCATATTACTCTTTTATTAGATTCTTTTTGTCTTTATTCATATTTTACTGACAAGACAATAAACTGTGACCCTTTCTTAAATTTTGACTTTAAAATTAACACTGCATATTGGCATTTTATCATAAATATTATAGTTCTATACTGCATTCTTCATTTATGAAATCCTAATTAATGATAATAATTTAAAAATATATATATATATTTTATTGATTTTTTACAGAGAGGAAGGGAGAGGAATAGAGAGTTAGAAACATCGACGAGAGAGGAACATCAATCAGCCGCCTACTGGGAATGTGGCCATAACTAAGGTACATGCCCTTGACCAGAATCAAACCTGGGACCCTTAAGTCTGCAGGCTGACACTCTATCCACTGAGCCAAACCGGTTAGGGCAATGATAATAATTTTTTTAATGAAAAAATGTTTTACCCGTATCTTGTTTGTTTCTAAGGACATCAAAATTGCACATGGATGGAGGTTACTGTGAAGTAAATTTGGAAGAAAAACCCAACTGAATTGGAAAGATCTCCCTGATCTTTACAAAAGAATGGTTTCCCACTTCCAGGCTGAAAGTTGACTAATGTCCTTTTAATTTTAATTCTAGGTCCAGCACCATTTGGAAAAATAAGTCTTCTCAGTTAATCTTCTGTTCAATAAATGTGGCATTAGCAAGAATTTGTTTAAAACATAGATTTCAAGTTAATTAAAATTATTTTAGGGTTACAGTCTTGAATAACAAAGATAAATTAATAAGTAAATGGAACTAGTAATGTGGCAATTTTACTGTTAGATTATTGTTCTCATGTCTGGAATTCTTAATACAAGTAAGAGGAAGGCCATAAGCCTCACATAAGGTGTAAACTGAAAGGGAAAATGAACATTCTGTCTTTTGGAAAGTCTCAATTATATTGAATTACCTTGTTTTCTTAAAACCATACTAACTGCCATAAAATTTGTTTAATTGTTTGCTTATCATTTGCCCCTATTCTCAGCTCTTACTTACATCTGTTCTAAAGCCACATATGTTGGATTAGGGAGCAGTCCTGAGAATTACCATTTCATGATTATTCTAGAGGTTCAGCACACAAAATTTCATGCAGTTAGGGTCCTTGGGTGTAGCCTGCAATCAAGGCCATTTTCCACCCACTTGCCAGTCCTTGGCCACCGCTGCCACTGCCAGACAGCTGGTTCCCCTCGCAGGCCCTCATCCTGCCCT
Organism: Murina feae; assembly: GCA_004026665.1. Taxonomy (NCBI): domain Eukaryota; kingdom Metazoa; phylum Chordata; class Mammalia; order Chiroptera; family Vespertilionidae; genus Murina; species Murina feae. The sequence continues at coordinate 8,605 of PVJC01009712.1, forward strand.
GCCACCACTGTCACAAGCCAGCCACCCAGTTCCCCTCACCTGTCCTGCTGCTGCTACCAGCCAGCTGGTTTCACTCGCAGGCCCTTGTCCCGCCCCGCCACCACCACTGCAACTCAGCCAGTTTCCCTTGCCGACCCCAGGTCCTGCCCTGCCACCACCACCAGCCACTAGATTCCCATCGCAGGCCCTCATCCCGCCCTACTGCCACTGCTGCAAAGCCAGCCAGTTTCCTTCACTGCCACGCCACCTCATAGTGACTGGTTGAGCAGTTGTTCTGGTCATATTGCTTATGCTCTGGCCTTTTATTATATGGGATTTTATTTCTGCCTGAGTTTTATGAGTATGAACATGGAACATAGAAACTGTCACTGTAATTTGAGACTTTAAGTTCATCTGCTGTCAATCAAATGAGCTAAAAATGAGGTTTGAGCTTTGACAAGTTTGAACTCATATGGCCAGCTTACTAGGTACCATATAGATCCACAAAAAGCAAGGATTGTTTGATTGACCTGGCTGCTCATAATAAATTCTTATTTTGAATTTAAATTTAATTTAAATTAGCATTGTAATAAATACAAATAAACTATAAAACATTTTTATCTCTGGCAATATTTGATTATTCAGTTGAGATAGCTGTGTTAGGCATTTTAAGATAATCAACATTTTGCTTTTCAGTAATGATTTATCCTACACCTTTACATCTGACAATGTATTTTAGAAAATAAATGTTCTATTCAGTTTTAAAAATATTTTCAAAATATATTTTTTGCTCATTCATCTTTATTTGTGAGAATTTTATTACTTTTTTATTTACATATTTCAATAAATTTTGCATTTTTATAATTCATATTTACATCTGAAAACAACTGGAAAATACATTTGAGGTTGTTTTTTCTTTAAGAAAAATAAATACTTCTTGTATTTATTTTTAATAAAAATTAAGACTACTTTATCTTTTGTTGTTAAATTGAGTATGCCAGAATTTATACTTAAAAAGGAGATGAGATTTGTCATATCTCAATATGTGTATATTATGTGCATCCAAATCTAGGAATATAATATAAAGATATTTATTAAGATTTTTTTTGTTTTTTTGGTTGAATATTTTAATACTTTACTTGGATTTGGTTTTTATGACAAATTCTCAGTACCTTCTTAACTCATGTTAATTGTTATTAATCTACTTATGATATTAAATATACTCTGAATCTAAAAACCAAATCAATAGTAAGTAATTTATTTGGTTACTCTAGAAAATAATAGATTGGATTACTCTAATAGTCATTTTTATCCAGAAAATGAAAAGAAAATAATATACTTCATACTATTTTAATGAGCTACCTGGAGACCCTAAATATTTACTTCAGCACATTATAATATGAAACAAAACAGGTTTTTACCTTCAAATCTCAAAGATCGATTCTTAGCTCTAACTTTTCAGCTGTATAAAGAATTTCTAATTGAATGTTGTCTTTGGACAAAGTAAGTAATACTAGATACTTTGGATTAGAAGATGTAAGCAATACATAATATTTAATTAAAACTTAAAGTCAAATACAATAAACGCACATGGCACATCCACAGTGGAACTCTGCTCATCAATTCAAATGAATATTGAAACATGCAATACCAAGTATGAAAATTAAAGGCATTGTATTAGAGTGACTTCATTAAGATGGTGAAATAGGAAGCCTTGAACCAATGGAGACACAAATTCCAAATAATATACAGACCAATTGGAGTGACTGTCACAATATTTTGCTAACCTATATAATAAAAGAGTAATATACAAATTGACCATCACTCCAAAACACAAGATGGCCTCCCCCATGAAGACACAAGATGGCCACCACAAGATGGCCTGCAGGGGAGGGCAGTCAGGGGCAATTGGGCCAGCAGGAGAGGGCAGTTTGGGGTGACCAGGCTGGCAAGAGAGCAGTTAAGTGTGAATCAGGCTGGCAGGGGAGTGGTTAGAGGGTGATCAGGCTGGCAGGCAGAAATAGATAGGAGCAATCAGGCAGGCAGCCGAGCAGTTGGGAACCAGCAGTCTTGGATTGTGAGTGGGATGTCCGATGGCCTGTTTAGGCCCGACCCCACTGAGATTGGGCCTAAACAGGCCGTCAGACATCCCTTGAGTTGTTCCAGATTGGAGAAGGTACAGAATGGGCTGAGGGACAACACCCCCTCCTCCTGTGCACGAATTTTGTGCACTGGGCCTCTAGTCAATATAATAAAGAGTCAAAAGGTTCAACCAGACGGGAAGTCACTGCTGGGTTGCTGTGGTGACCCAGCACTGGCTGCAGCCGCTTAGGGTGCCCAAAAAAGCACTGACTGCCTAGGGGACTGTGGATCAGGCCCAGAGAGAGGCCTGCAGAGAGAGAGGCAGGGTCTGATCCATAGCCTCTCAGGCAGCCATTGATTAGAACTTACCTCTCTTTCTCTCCTGGCCTGGCAAACAGCCTCACCTCCATTTTCTCCAGGCCTCCACAGGGGCTGCTGATCAGCCTGCCTTTCTGATCAGGCCCCATTGATGGTGACTGGCATAGAAACTGACCAATCAGAACTAAATCTGGGTGAATGTAAGGAGCCAATGGCTGCCTAGGAGGTGGAGCTTTTGATGCTGACTGGCATAGAAACTGACCAATCAGAACCAAATTGGCCAGCAGAGAAGGGCAGTTGGGGACCAGATCAACTCTGCAGTGGAGGGCAGTTGGTAGGGAGATCAGGCCAGCAGGGGAGGGCAGTTATGAGTGATCAGGCAGGCAGAAGCAATTAGGGGCAATCAGGCTGGCAGGGAAGGGCAGTTGGGGGCAAGATCAGACTGGCAGGGGAGGGCTTTTGGGAGTGAGATCAGGCCAGCAGGGGAGGACAGTTGGGGGCAACCAGGCTGACAGGGGAGGCAGTTGAGGGTGAGATCAGGGTGACAGGAGAGGGCAGTTGGGGGTGAGATCAGGCTGTTAGGGGAGAGCAGTTGAGGGCTTGATCAGGCTGGGAGGGGAGGACAGTTAAGGTAAGGTGACCAGATGTCCTGCTTTTGGCAGGACAGTCCCGATATTTAACAATTTGTCCCGCGTCCCGCAGTGTTTTAAAAAAGTCCTGATTTTTGGAAAGAATGCACGACAAGCTAGGGAACGGCGGGAGAACGGGAAGGGAATATATAGTTTTTGGCGGCCAAGCAATCAATAGTGTCCCACTTTACCAATGTTAAAATCTGGTCACCTTAAGTTAGGGGCAATCAGGCAGGAAGGCAGAGAGATTAGGGACAATCAGGCAGGCAGGTAGGTGAGTGGTTAGGAGCCAGTGGTCCCAGATTGTGAGAGGGGATTGGGCCTAAACCGGCAGTTGGACATCCCGTGAGGGGTCCCCAATTGGAGTGGGTGCACTGGACCTCTAATGTGAGTTAAAAGCATTTACATCACATGCACAATGTATTTTGCAATTAGTTCAGTAGCAGCAATTAACCAGTTCTTTGTGAGGTTCTCTAACACTAAATATTTACTATACAAGAGCATGGTAGAGTTCTCTACTGGTTTATTTTATCAGTTTTCTTCTAGAATGGAAATTATGTTCATGAAGGCGAGTCATGTTGAATATACAGTAACAGTGTATTTTCCAGTGCATATTTCAATAACCACCCATGAAATATCAAAGAAGCAGATTCTGTATTTGTGACAAGGATGTAACTGGGATGATCTTATGAAAATTTTGGAGATATTTTGGTTTTCTTATTCCTTTGAATTTATATGAGAGTTCATTATTATTTATCTAAACAATTTGTTAAAACCATGGTAATTAAGCAATTTTGACTGTCAAAATTATTTACTTAGAGTTGATTAAAAGTTTTAGTAGTTCATAGGCCAATAGTTTCTATTTTAATTCTGAAAGATTTTTGAATTACTTGGGTTTTCAGAATAGATGTTAGTGAAACATTTGAAGGTTTTCATTTTTTTTTTGGGAGGGGGCCCAAAGTACACAGAACTTTTCCTTTAAACATGTGAAAAAATATTATTCATTTACTTTATGAAGATGGTTCCTGAATCATGGTATTCTATTTTAGGTTATTAGATTATTTTAAAAGGTGGCTGTAGCAAGAAAAAAATATTTATGCAGCTATAGCCCAATATTGTGACTATGTCAACAGATACAACCCAAGTAACTTAATGATCTTAATCAAACTGTTTTGTTGTTTTTTTTAGGAGCTTTCCAAAATTTATTTCAGGAAGCAAAACACTTTAAAGCTCTTGAGTTTAAATAAAAAGTAATAAAAAGGATAGTGCTAATTTAGTGAAAAATTATCATATAACTATTAAAAGACAGATGCATTTTAGGTTACTTTTATTTAAGGCTTGCAAGAAATGACAGAAAAAATTTTCTCACTGAAAATGCATTATTTAGTAGGAAGAAATAAGGAGAACATTAGTAGTTAAAGGACTAGTACAGATAGAATGTAACAAATAATATAAGTATATTGTGTCTTAGGAAAGAAAGAGTACATCTGGAAGGAAAAGAGGATCAAGAAAAACTCTGCAGTGGAGATTTCATTTCAAGTGGGCCTTAAAAGGTGGACAAAGTTTAAAAAGAGAGAATTATCTCTAAGTATTAGTCCTTATAGTCAAGAGTATATTTTTTAAATGATAGAAACTCAACAAAAGCTTAAAAACAGGAAAACTGATTTATTTCTTCTTATTACTATAAGGTCTATGGCTATAAAACTAGCTTCACTCTGATGGAACTCAGGGAACCAAAGATTGACATTAGACCATCTCAGTATATTGTACTTGCTTTTCTTATATTAACACTAGAGGCCCAGTGCACAAAAATTAGTGCGTTAGAGGGAGGGGGAAAAGGGGTGTCCCTCAACTCAGCCTGCACACTCTCACAATCCGGGACCCCTCAGGTGGGGTCCCTAGGCCTGGCTGAGATCAGGGTCTATCGAGGCTTTCCTTCCCTAGACTGCAGGCAGCTTGCCCCACCCCCACCACTGCCACTGCTTGCCATCTGTAGAACACTGTTCCCCCTCCCCTGCCACCAGTGGCCTCCCTCTGCAAGTGACAGGCTTGGCTGGCTTGAGCTTCCCTCTGCAGGGCAGTAGCTGGCTGGCCCTGCACACTTGTCACAGTGTTGCCGCTGGTGGCTGGGCCTCCCTCTGTCTTTGCTGAGGAGGCGAGGCCAGCCCTGCAAAGGGCTCTCTGCCTACCTGATCTCCCCTAACGACTTGCCTGCCTGCCTGCCTGATTGCCCCTAACCGCTTGTTTGTGGACAGGGCCAGCCCTGCAAGGGGCCGCAGTGTTTCTGGTCTTTAGTTGTTCTAGTCATTATGCTTATGGTGGCTGGCCTTTTATTAATAGTATTATTTTCAGGCAAGATGTTATGAAAATCATAATAGATTTCTACCTCCAGAAGCAAGAGAGGATGAACTTTCATGAACTATTTCAATATAAGCGTCAGGATGAAATTTCATTAGTCTAGATTATATCTTGTACTTATATTTGAACAAATCAATGTGACCAAAGGAATATAATACCCTGATTAGCTACTCATACATTATGTCCTCAACTGTGGAGATGAAAGTAGAGGTGGTAATATTGTCACTTAAAAAACATAGACTATCCATTACCAGAAGGAGAAAGTAAAGAAAAAAAATGTCTCCACACAGTGCACCATTGGGCAAACTGCTTAACATATCTAAAATTCAATTTTATCATCTAGAAAAGAAAATGATATAAGTAACATTAAGTTATTGTAAGGATAAAATTTTATGTTGTGTATAAGCATAAGGCATTTAATATATTTTGATAAATGCTTATCTTTTTCCCCTTTATAGTTTCTAGGCATTCTAAGATTCTGGTGTGTCCTAAAGTCAATGTAGATAAAGACACACACAGACACACCCACACAAATGCAAATATACACACAGATGATATGATGGATGATATGATGGCAAGTGAAGGTGGTGGTACAATATATGTCCCAGAAGTTTTACCTAAGACAATCTTTTTAGCTATTACCATTACACTCAATCAAATTGTGGCAAAATGGATGATCTGAGTCTTAAAAATCTCAGGTTTAGAAACTGCTATTGATTTAATACCAAAAGACTTAAAAATTGTTAGCAATTCTCAAGTTACTCTTAAAATTGGAATTAGTTTAATTTGCTATGATTAGAGATAATACTATTGTAATCTATAATGTGGAAGCTCTGGAAAGACATATTAAGCCTGAGAATCTCTATATATTGAGTACTAAGGGGAGGAAAATAGGTACTGAATCTTCATTTAGAAAGACATAATCAAAATTAAATGGATACCAGACAAAACAGAATTAGATATTCTTGTTTCTTACTGGGAGATCTGTTGAGTTTAGACCAATGCATTTCTACATTGAATCTAACAGGGCATATAGTTATGAGACTGATAAATGAGAGTGACCTCCATAATTGTACTGGGATACCAGCAAATTCTTCAGGTCCTATCAGAATTTGAGTAGAACTCTTACACAAAATCTAATGTCAGGCATAGATGCATTCCAAGGTATGATGATGAACAAACTCATGATCTACAGTGACCTACTTATCACACTCTATAGCTAGTTTTTGATTATACTTATGCTTAAGGCTTGTCTCATTAGTGAAGCCCCAGGATTGCCAGCTTAATAGGCAGCCAGCTATAGGGAAAAGAGCATTACAATGAAAGACTTGCTCCATTAAACATAAAACAAACATGAAGAAAATGAGAAAAACATATTAAGAAAGAGAAGGACAAAAGATGTCAAAAATAAGTCATAAGTAAATAAGTCAGTAATAATGATAAATGTGAATGGTTTATTCTCACATGTTTAAAGACAAAAAGGGGACATATGTAATACTTTCAACAATAAGGATTTTTTTAAAAATTAAAAAAGTCATACTTTCTGATTGGTATAAGACAAACAATAACCAAAAACATGCTGTTTATAAGCAACATACTTAAAACTGAATGGTTGAAAATAAAAAGATGAGAAAATACATGCTAGCCAAATACTGAAAAGGGGAAAGCAAATATACAAATATTAATAGGAAATAAAACAGAATTCATAGCAAAACAATGAATAAATAGGTATAACAATTAATTATAAATCATTTACAAGAGTTCATGAGTCCATACCAATAATAACTGACTAAACAAATAAACATTCTGATAAAAAGAGGATAGGTTCTTGCTTAGAGTAGAATGTCTAGTGCTGACTAGTAAATGTGGAGGAGTACTGAAATTTGAAAATTAGCATTTTGCAACCATCATAGTAAATATTTGATCAGGCAAGAACCAATTTAGGGGAAATGTAAATGAAGAGAAGGATATTTGCATGGTCTCATAGTGTCTCTGGACAGATCTCTTACTGGTTGTAAGGCAAAAATACAGTGATTGGACAATGGAATTTTCACCACACCATGACTGGGTGATCAGAATTACATCACCAGCGAGAAGCAGATGGTCACTGTGTGAATCTAGATGTGATCCCTGACAAGGACATAGCATCACCTATGTAGTGTTCTAGTTGAGAATGCATAATCTGAATCTAATCATGGTGAAACATCGGACAAACTCAAAATGAAGAGCATTCTATTAAAACAAACTAAAAATTAAAAAAAATAGAGAAGACTGAAAAGGCAGATAATTAACATTCCTTGAAAATGTTAATGTCATGAAACACAAAGAAAAGATGTTCCAGATTAAAGAAAGCTAAAGATATATAACAACTAAATATAATACTTGACTCTAGATTGGTGCTTTATTAGATCAATTGAAAAAAATTGAATACAAGTGAGAGATTAAATCAGTATATCAATGTTAAATATACTGAGCTGATTATTTGCGGTCTTATTATGTATGTATAGGGCTAGGATATATATAAGTTACTCAAAAGCGATTTGGCACTAGTTGGTTTGGCTCAGTGGATAGAGTGTTGGCCTGAGAACTGAAGGGTTCTGGGTTCTATTCTGGGTAGTGGGCTAGATCTCCAGTAAGTGGTGTGAAAGAGGCAGTCTATCAGTGATTCTCTGTCATCACTGATGTTTCTATTTCTCTCTCCCTCTCTCTTCCTCTTTGAAATCAATAAAAATATATTTAAAAAACAAAACAAAACACCACACAAACAAAAATGGTTTGGAAAAGAAACACATCCTTCCTCACCACCACACACATATGTTGTGTGTAGAGAGAGTGGGAGGAGGGGTACTGAATAGTAAAGCAAATGGTGAAAATGTTAGTAATGTTGACAATAGGTGAATCTCAGTAAATTGTTAATGGATTTTTATGCATTATTCTTATATTCTTTTTAATATCTGTAAGTTTTGACTTATTTCTTGAAATAAGTTAAAAACTTTTAAAGTAGTAATGTATATGTTATTTGCATAATAAAATGTGAGAAAAAGTTACAAGACATATAAACTTAGTAGAACATAAAATAACTTTAAAATATAAAATTGATATTTTAGGTCAAAAAAGGGTGAAATGCTGGCAATTTCTTGCTCAAATTAATGCTTTAGAGGGAAAACACATATTCTCTACTTTTTATGTTTTTATGTGAGATACTTCACTACACAGTCACCTCCAGCACTCCTTACCTACTTCTCTCCACAAAAACAGGACCAAAGAGAGTTTGGAATCATGCTTAGTCTCAATTAATCTCTCCATTGTTTCCCTCTCATTTTTGTGTGACAACCTTTCAATACAGAAATACAAATGCTCTAGACTTCTAACTGACATACAGTAGGGGCTTGCTCTTGCAGGTGTGGGAAGCAGTCGTCAAGCTGTCCCCATGATTGAGTGACTAAATCTGTGTTAAACAAAGATGAAGTATTAAAAATATCACTTGATTGAAGATCTAAAGCCACATTCTCCTGTCAATTTAATCACGATTCATAACAGATATATTTTGATTTTCATATAGTAACTGTGTCTGTCTCAATTGATTCAAAACTCAGACAGAGAAGATGGAGTTTTATTCATTGACTAGAGGCCTGGTGCACAAAAATTTGTGCACTCGAGGGGGTCCCTCATCCTGGCCTGAGCCCTTGGGGCATGTCCACTTGCCAGCGGGGAGCAGGCCTAAGCTTCAGTTTGCCATCCTTAGTGCTGCTGAGGAGGCGGGAGAGCCTGGGTGAGGGGTTGATGGCTGTTTGCAGGATGGCCACAGCCCCTTCAGGGTGGGGGTCCCCGCTGGAGTGCCTGGCCAGCCTGGGTGAGTGGCTGATGGCTGTTTGCAGGCTGGCCAAGGCCCCCATCAACCCAAGCTCCCAGCAAGGCTGGCTGGAAGCATGTATCTGGGGTTTATTTATCTTCTATAATTGGAACTTTGTTGCCTTGAGTGGAGGCCACAGCTGGCCTAGGAAGGCGGGAAGTTTGGATTCCTCCATTGCTGGGGCAACCAAGCCTCCTGCTTGCTCCAGCTCTGTGGCTGCCGGCCACCATCTTGGTTAGGTTAATTTGCATATAGTCACTCTGATTAGCTGGTGAGTGTGGCTTAGGTGTAGTGGAGTGATACCAATTTGAATTTTTCTCTTTTATTAGATTAGATAGAGGCCTACCTGGTACATGGGCAAGGGGCTGGCTGGTTTGCCCTGAAGGATGTCCCAGATCAGGGTGGGGGTCCTGCTGGGATGCCTGGCAGCCCCAATATCAGAAAAAGTTTGTTAATTCTGTTTTTTTTAAGTCTGTTAATTCTTGAGTGAAAAAAAATAAAGTTGCAGAAAATTTAGAGAATAACAATAAAAATCTTTGATCACAATAAATTTGCACTCAGAAGAAACAGAGCATTAAACTCTATTAATAATAAATGGTTAATATTGAAAATGTATTAATTAGGCTTTCAACAGCTCAACAAATGAGAAGGAAAAGCAGTACTATAAACTGAAGAAGACAGTATAGAATGATAGATAAAAAAACAGAGCTAACTTTATATCCTGGCTCTACCACTCCACTAACTGCATGACCCTTGGCAAATGAGTTTACTTCTTAGTGCCTTCATGCAGCCATTTTCAACTAGTGTGCCACAATAATTTGTAAAATAAAAATACCTGACTATTTAGTCAGGGACCCTGGCTCCTTTAATTTTATATTGTCAAATAAAAAAATTATAACAGCAAACACAACAATAGCCATCAGTGTGAATGATTCAAAATTATGCCTATAATTTTTTGGCGGAGCAACATAAATATATTTTTGGAAACTGTATAATTTTTGCAATTAGTTTACATGTACTGTGAGGTGAAAAAGGTTGAAAATTGCTGCCTTACTGTCCTATTCTGTTAAAGGGAAATAAAAATAGTGTTTACTTCTAGAGTTCTTATAAGGATTATATGCATTAATATAAGTGCACTATTTTGAAAAAATATATAAATTACACACACACACACACACACACACACACACACATGAAACCAGAAGAAATAAGAAACAAGCAATCAAGAAATTAATAAAAGTTAAAGCTAATACTAATGAATTAACAACAAAAATAGTAGAAATAATGAAAAAGCTTTTTCCTCAAAACCATGATAAAACAGATAAAGCACTAGCTAGTCAATCAAGAAGAAAGGGAGAAAGCACAAATGCAATTGGAAATGGGAAAAGGGAAAATTACCACAGATATATGGAGAAATAGGAAATAATTATATGAGATAACTTCGCTCATCCTTGTGAAAATAAATTTAAATTTGGTTGAAATAGGTGATTTTTTCTATGAAAATATAAATTACTATAAATTGGCTACAGATGAGATTAAAAGAAAAATAAACCAGTTGCCACTGAAAAAAAAAATCTAGTCTTGCTGAAGAGCTGTGCTTTTCCTTGAAAACAGTTTCAAAGAGCTTTATAAGGTATTTTTCTCAAACATTCAAGAAATAGTTCATTCTGAAACTCTTTCAGCTGTTCCTGAGAATAGAAATAATAAGCTTTTAAACTCTTGTTACAAAGTTAACATAACATTGACACGAAATCACACAGAAATAGCCTCTGAAAGGAAACTATGACTGATCTCACTTATGTATATAGATACAAGAATTCTACAGAAAATATTGCCAATTAGAATGTGAATATAAAGAATAATACACTAAGATGATTTGAGGTTTTTTTCTAGAAATTCAATAATGTTTAATATTAGAAAGCATTGATGTAATTTAGCACATTAATAGGTGTGGGAAGCAGTGTATAATTTGATCCTATTATGTTGATCCATTTTGCAGTCATACAATTTTCCAGAAGGACACAAAACAATGAGACCAAGAAAGTTGTTCCAAGTAAAGGAGGTAGGGTACATATGAGTTTTTAAAAAGGTTATTTTATAATGTACTTCTGCCATTGCCAAGGTTTGCTCTCTTTTCTACTTTAATCTTAGATGCCTAAGGCTTTTCCACTTTTACTAATCATTTATGTGAAAAAACACCTGAGTGATGAGACTTGAATAGGCAAAAAGTTACTGCAAAAATATTACCCTAATTCCTCATACTGTTTCTTACTGAAAGTCCATTATTAGGGATTAATTTCTTCAGCTTATATACTCCTGTACCGTCTTATAAAAATGCAAATACTTGGGGGAAATATAATATGCTAAACTAATTCACAACATAATGTCAGTAATAATAGAGTGCTAAAAATGAGCATTGGGAGCAGAGTTTAGTGGTTAAGGGTTGGGATTTCATTGTGAACAGACAGGTTTTAATCATATCTGTAAAATTCAGTAGCTGTTTGGCCTTTTTAAGCTGAATGAACTAAAAATTATGAAGTCACCTACTTCATAGGGTTGCTGATGAATTAATGAAGCAATATGAGTATTTAGAATAATGCTTTGCATGCATTAAGCCTCTGATAGCTATGCAATAGATGTAAACTATTATTAGAAATGAAGCAATCAAAAATTGTTGAACACTTGCTGTGTGAAATGGGTATTGTGCAGAATACCCAGACATACAAAATATGTTCTTTGTTCCCAAGGAGCTTATGATAAACCTATGTTTTCCTCTTAATTGTAAATTCATAATGTACAAATACATGCTAAATACTGGCAAAGAGTAGAACTACTGAAAGTGGGAGAGAGCATGAAGAGAGGAGGGGCAGGGAGTCTAAAAATAAATTTCAGTGCTGCCTCACAGATGAAGTCAAAGCTTATCTCAAAAATGGCCAAGTTGAGAGAGAGATAATAATGTATAGAGTTCTGATTTCTTTCTCTCTTTTTTTAAAGTTAAAGACAGCAAGGAAGGTCAAAGACTGTACACAATTCCAGCTTACCAATTATGCAATGCTAGTACAATTACAGTACAGATCTATGATCCATTTTTATAGTTCTTACTTTTCCTTAGTCTTTCTCCAAACTTGTTAGCATTTAGAAGTAGATTATTCAGCCTTTTCCTTCTAAATATTCAATATCTCCCTTATGGCTCTTTCATCGCCCATACTGTGAAAAAATATGTGCTTACCATAGTTATCTTTTAAACTTACACAATAAATTAAATTATTAAAGGCCAACCTAAACTCTGCCCTTCAATATAATTTTATTTTTTCACTCCTGATGAAAAATGAACAAATCACACTGAGTCTCATAAAATTAGCAAGAACCTGTTTTTTTGTGTGTGCTTTTTTCTTTTATTCTTTGTTTATTCCTCATGCATTGAGAGCATTTTTTCTTAAAGTTCTTTTTTTATTTTAATTTTTTAACATTTCTGTGAACATACCTAAAAGGAATGTAGATTTCCTTTTTTAAAAACAAAAATCTTTGAATTTATTGGGGTGACATTGATTCACAAAACCACCCTGGTTTCAAATGTACAACTCAATAAATCATTGTGTGAACATCACCCCAAGCAAAGTCTCTTTCCTCCCCCAGTTTCTCCAACTTTGCCCACACCCCCTTTCCCTATTGCTATCACTACACTGTTGCTTGTGTCTATGTGTTATGTATATACTAGAGGCCCGGTGCGTGAAAATTCATGCACTGGAGGGGGTTCCCTCAGCCCAGCCTGCCCTCTCTCACAGTCTGGGAGCTCTCAGGGGCAGGAGGTGACCTGGTGATAGGGGAAGGCAATGCCCCATCATACTTCTGCTGCTGCCACTGTTGGCAGTGTAAGCTTCAGTCGGCTCTGGTTACCTGATCCTCGGGCAGCCCTGGGCAGCTGGGCAGCCGCCATCCAAGGCTTGCCTGTACTCTGAGTGGCTGGGGGTCTGAGAGAACTGCGGGACTGCAGAGGCAGGCACGTGGCAAGGCCAAATGCCTCCTGCCCAGTGGGGCTGAGGGGACTGGGTGCCACTATCTTGTGGCTGTGGGCACCACCATCTTTGAGGGTGAGGCAGTCAATTACCATATTCCCTCCTTATGGCTGTGGGTGCCTCCATCTTTGCAACTGCCTGAGGGTCAATTAGCAATTAGCATATTTCCTCTTTATTAGATAGGATTACACTTTGGTTGGTTGTTCTGTTGTTCTGCCATTTGGCCTATGTGCATATTACCCTTTTATTATACAGGATGTTTTCTGGTTAATCCCTTACCTTTTTTCATCCAGTATCCCCCCACCCCTGTTGACAGCTATTGGTCTGTTCCATGTATCTGTTTTTTCTTTTCTTGTCAATTTATTTTGTTCATTGGTTTCCACATATAAGTGAGATCATATGATATTTGTCTTTCTCTGACTGGCATAATACTCTTCAGGTCCCTCTATGCTGTCACAAAGGGTAAGAGTTCCTTCTTTCTCACTGCTGCATAGTATCCCATTGTGTAACTGTACCACAACTTTTTTATCCACTCATCTACTGATGGGCAGTTGGGCTTTTTCCAGATCTTAACTATTGTAAATAACACTTTTATGAACATAGGGGTGAATATAGTGAAGACACTTTTAGGGAGCAGGAGAAGACAGACAGTTAAAACTAGAAAGATCCATAATCAATGTTACCTCTTAATAAAGATTGCTTTATCTTCATAACCTGATGTGCATAAAATTGTGTCTATATATTTTTCCTTATTGATACAAATACAGAGTATCGATTTTGTGCTGTTCACTAAACTATGCACTCGTATTCTTTATTTAATTTAAGCCTCTTAACAATCATACATGATAGAAACTTTGATCCGTATTTTACAAGTGGATAAATTGAACCTTAGAGAAGATAAGTAGCTAGCCCACTAGTGCAGTTAAGAAATGGCAAAGCTAGTATTACAAACCCAAATCTTTCTATAGAGCAAATACTTACCCTTATACTATACCACCTCCCAAAGTTAGTCTACTTGACTTTGTACTACAGTTATGTTCACTAGTTTCCTCCTTACAGAATTATAAACTCTTGGAGTTTATATATAAATTTATAGTATAAATTAATGCATATAAACATAACCAATGGACACAGACAAAGTGGGAGTGTGAAGACCTGGGCTGGTGAGCGGAAGCAGGCTGGGATGGGACCATGGGGGGAAAAGGGGACATATACAATACTTTCAACAATAAAGAATTAAAAAGTAAATAAATTCTTGGAGGCAAGGATTATGTTCAGACTTATCTGTAACCATGAAGTTAGCATGGAACATTAAAATGTTCAGGCCTGTTTTAAAATATGACATTTTAGTAATGTTATATTCCCACAATTGTATGATTATCTGCACAGTAAGGATTATATCTCTACAGAGATGCAGATGAATAAATATTATTTAAATAACGACTAATCTCATCAAGAAGGGAGAAAACACAAATACAATTCAAATGGGAAAAGGGAAAATTACCACAAATATATGGAGAAATAAGAAATAATTATATGACTTCGCTCAATCTTGTGAAAATAAATTTTAAATCTGGATGAAATAGGTAATTTTCTATGAAAATATCAATTATCATAAATTGGCATGTACAATGTTGTCTTTATTACTAGTCTTTATTACTGTAGCTTTAGAATTTGTGTAATGTCAGTCTTCCAACTTTGTTTTTTAATATTGTGTTGGCTATTTTGCATCTTTCACTTCTTTATATAAACTTCAGAGTCAGTTTGTCAATAACTTTCTGAGATTTCATTTGGGAATGCATTAAGTCTATAGATCAACTTGGGGAGAACTGACAATTTGACAATTTTTAATCTTTCTTTCCATCATTTTCTAAAGTAAAGGGCTTAGATTATTGATTTTAGATTTTCCTAATTTCCAATATGCACATTTCCCTCAAAGACAGTATTTTTTTTGCTGCGCTCCTCAAGTTTTTGTAAGTTGTATTTTAATTTCAGTAATTCAAAATATTTTAAAATTTCTCTTGAGATTTCTTCTTTGATCCATGTATTACCTAGAAGTGAATCATTTAATCTGCAAATATTTGGAGATTATCCAACTATCTGTTGTTGATTTTCAATTTAATTCGATTGTGATTTGTGAACAAATATTGCATGATTTCTATTATTTTAAATTTGTGAAGGTGTATTTTATGGCCCCAAATGTGGTCTATCTTGGTGAATGTGTTATGTGAGGTCTAGAAGAATCTGTACTCTGTTGTTGTTGGATGAAATAGTCTATGCATGTCAATTAAATTCAATTATGTCCTTACTGATTTTCTACCTGCTGCATCTGTTCATTTCTGAAAGAGGAATATTGTAGTTTCTAACAGTAATGTTGGATTCACCTATTTATCCTTTCAGTCTTATCAGTTTTTGCCTCTTTTCATATGCACAAACACATTAAGGATTGTTATATCTTCTTGAATAATTGATGACTTAACACGATGTAGTTCTCCTCTTCAACCTTGGTAAATTTCCTTGCTCTGAAGTCAACAGTGTCAAAAATTAATATAGCCACTTTCACTTTCTATCTATTAGTGCTATCTCTAACAATGAATAGTGATATCTTTCTCCATCCCTTTACTTTTAATCTAATGTGTCTTATATTTAATGTGGGTTTCTTGTAGACAACATATAGTTGGACACTTCTTTTTGGATCTACTTAATCTCTGCTTTTTAATTGGTGTATTTAGACTATTGACATTGAAAGTGATTATTGATATAGTTGGTTTATTTGTTACTGTTTTTTATGTGTTTTCCCTGTTCTTTATTCTTATATTTGTCTTCTGCTCTTTTTATACATATTGTGCTTTTAATTATTTTATATGGTTCCATTTTCTCTCTTTTTTTAGCACATAAATTATACTTTTTACTTTTTTTAAAATTAGTGCTCTAGAGTTTGCAAAATGTATTTATAACTAATACAAGTCCACTTTCTAATAATACTATACTGATTCACAGCTAGTTTGTGTACCTTATAAAAAAGAAAATAACCCTAATTATTTTTTTCCAACCCTTGTATCATTGCTACCATTTATTTCACTTATATATTAATATACATAAGCATATTTACACAAACATACAATAATTTTGCTTTTATTATTTTGAATAAACATTATATGTTACATCAATTAAGAATAAGAAGAATACATTTTTGTTTTACCTTCACTTTTTCTTCATCTAATTCTTTTCATTTCTTTATGTAGATCCAAGTTTCTGGCCATATTGTGTTCTTTTCTAAAGAAACTTTTTTTCACATTTCTTGCAAATCATGTCTACTGGCAACAAATTTCCTCAATCTTTGCTGCTCTGAGAAAGTCTTTATTTCTTGTAATTTTGAAGGATAATTTCACAGAGTACATACATTGTTATGTGTTGTTTTTTCTCTTTCTAACACTAATGTTTCTCCATTCTCTTTACTTGCATAATTTTTTAGTAGAACTCAGATAGATGTAATTCTTAACTTTGCTCCTCCTCTATAGGTAAGGTTTTTCCCAACCTGGCTTCTTTCAGGCATTCTTTTAGTTTTATTTTTTTTAAGTATTTTTGTTTATTTCAGATGAAGGAGGGGAGAGGGGGGAGAGAGAGAGAAAGATCAATTGTGAGAGATAATCATTGATCATCTGCCTCCTGAACACCTCACACTGGGGAGAAAGCCCACAACTCAGGCATGTGCCCTGATTAGGAATCAAGCCATGACCTCTTGGTTCATAGGTTGACAATCAACCACTGAGCACACCAGCTAATTTTTAAAAAATATTATTTATTGTTCAGATTGTTACAGATGTTCTTAAAAAAAAAAAAAAAACCATAGCTCCCCTCCACCTGATTCCCCCCCTCGCCCCGTGCCCTTACCCCCGCACTGTCTTCATCCATAGATGTAAGATTTTTGTCCACTCTCTTCCCATACCCCTCATGTCCCCTTCCCCATGAGAAATATCAGTCCATTCCCTTTCTATGCCCTTACTTATATTCTATTCACCAGTTTATTCTGTTCATCAGATATTTCTATTGATTTGTTATATTCACTTGTTGACAGATATGTATTTGTTGTCACTTTGTTGTTCATACTTTTTATATTTACCTTTTTCTTCTTCCTCTTCTTAAAGAATGCCCTTCAGCATTTCAAATAATCCTGGTTTGGTAACGATGTACTCCTTTAGCTTTTTCTTGTCTGTGAAGCTCTTTATCTGACCATCAATTTTACATGATAGCCTTGCAGGGTAGAGTAATCTTGGTTGTAGGTTCCTGCTATTCACGACTTTGAATATTTCTTGCCATTCCCTTCTGGCCTGCATGGTTTCTGTTGAGAAATCAGCTGACAGTTGTATGGGTACTCCCTTGTAGGTAACTAACTGCTTTTCTCTTGCTGTTTTTAATATTCTCTCTTTGTCTTTTGCCCTTGGCATTTTAATTATGATGTGTCTTGGTGTGGTCCTCCTTGAGTTCCTTTTGATTGGGA